>JACMZG010001870.1:704582-727082 GCA_018340805.1 Microvelia longipes | reverse complement strand
TACGGTGCAAGAACTTTATCGTATTTAATGCCTATGGAATACAATCACCTTTTATATATTTAAGAGCAGAAAGTAGTAGCTCTAGGGCTTCTTACAGTGTATCAGCAGAGTAAACTGGATTCATTTCCCTTGTTCTAGGGAGTGCGATAGGATTTCCTCCACATAGTTCTTATACCTTATTAACCTAGTGGATTAAATATGATCCGCGGATTTGACACACTTAGTACGCTCACACACACTCTAGATCCGCGGATCGTATAGAATACGTACACAAAACGGTCATTTAACTTCACGGTTCTTGCAGCGTATTTGTTTAGTCGATCGAGTGATAACTGATCCCGCCAAAACATGGCATCTTGTATAGTGAACCTTCACTTTTGGTTATAAGGAAGTTTAAAACAAAAAACATATTTAATTAAATTGTGATTTCTTTGCGTAATAATAAAGTTACACTAAAAAAATTATATTCCAAAAGTTATTTGATCAAAAACGGTTATATAGAAGTGAAATAAAGTGAAATAAAAGTTCGACGAGAAGGTTATCCGTTAAATACGATCGTCTCTTAAGGTACACACACAAAAAGACAGCGTAGCGGGGGATCCATCTCCCTAGTTCTAGCGTATGGGATCGGATCCCCTCCACATGGTTCATACAGCTGAAATTACCGTATTGAGAGATCGTACTCTATACAATACGCGGATCTAAAGAGTGTTTAAACATACTAACTGTTTGTATGCATCAATAGCTTTCCTAAGAATATCTTATTGCAAGACACCTGAATTGTCAAGCGAATTTGTGTAGTTTGGACAATAAGCTGAACAAACCCAAGCCGTAAGTTATTTGGAAAGAGGTAAAAATGATTTTATGTTTATCACTTTAGATTGATAATATGAAATATAACTTACTTTAATACAATAGAACCGCCGACACAACTTCCAATAAAACTGGCCACGACTAGAGGTCTGGATGTAAGGACACCCATGGTAACTTCAAGTTATACTTAAAATAAAACATAAAATATCATACAAATTAAAACTTATGTAATGTAATACATATAATTATAAAAATTTTACTATTTTATTCAGAACTAATCTGTTTACTTTAAAATACTTTCAAAATTAGCGCGAAAACTTTACAGTGTAGCTAGCAGTTGGTAGCACTGAGATATGTCTTTAAACGCTAAATCGAATAAGCACAACTATTTTCACAGAATAATTCACTATTAAATAACGATTTACAATAATGTTATCCAGAATCAGAATAAAATTATAAATTTAAGTTTTTAATTTAAATATTATCATAAATTATCATTATGTATGATTTTTTTTCAGTTTTGCTTTTATTTGACGCTTTTACAACAAACTTTTTCTGTGAAGTTTAGCGATGAAATCTGTTTGCTTCTCTACATCAAATCTCTAATCAAAACAAGTGAAAATTTTATTAAATGTGATTTAAATTATTTTTTTTATTAATTTAAACTTTTTGAGCCCGAGTTGATTCGACTTATTCACTAGTTCATCTGTTTCTTGTTCATCTTTAGCCTCGCTTTTTAATTAAGTTAATTAAATGCGATAATTGATAAGCTTCATTGTTGTTGAAATTTCAAAATAAGGATTCTTTCATTGGTAAATTTGGATTGGTTGTTATTTTTTTAATGATAGATAAGAAATTGCATACTTTGCATATTCGTAGTAATTTTATTATGGTTTGATTCAAATCAATTTTTACCTATACATGTAGCTTTAAGTGCCTTTAAAAATTGACTGCACCCATATCATATCATTTGAAGTATATTTGAAGTAAGCAATTTGAGAAGGGAAAGTTTACTCTCCCTACAGGGAACCCTGGTTGTTGCAAGTGAACTGACTTTCCTTTAAAACTTGGGTCAGAGGCCATGTACATAGATTTTTTAAAATTGCTACCGTTGTGTTAAGGGATACAGCAGAAATGAAAGATGAATATTAACTGTCCAAATTTGTTGAATTTGGACTAGAACTGTTTGTGTGAGGTCTTACAGACATTAGACAGACTCATACTTAATAGAATCTACAACCCTTGAATTTCAGTATGTCAAAACGCATGCCGTTGTCAAAAGGTTTTTGGCCTCTAAGGCTACATTGGTACAGGACTGTACCAGAGGTTACTCAAATGTCTGTTACAGACATTTGAGTGAGTATGACAGAAAATCATGCCCCCCCCTCGAAATGACTTTATTTTGAACAATGATAAGATTATTCCTCCTTGAATTCACAATAAAAACCAAGTAATTGACCTTGAACCTGGTAATTGACTTTAGGGAGATTTTATCAGTTAATTGTGGCTGTATAAAATTCAATGGTTACCATCTTAAGAATAAATTTTTAATAAAGATTTAACTTGGTTAGAGCCTGATGTATAATTATGAAGGAACAATGGAGATTCTTTCATCTTTTACTATTACTACTACATCTCTATTCACATCTCTGGAAGTCGTTTAGAGAAACCCCCCTTGATGATATTAAATTCTTTATATCCACCTGCGCACTTAAATGATACCTTTATTATTTTATTTTGTTGACGTTATTATTTGAGTTGTAAATAATGGCAGGAAAAGTATGTAAAGCATGCGGGTCCTCCGAGCTGGACATAGATCCATCTCGAGGTGATACTGTGTGTACCAACTGTGGTACCGTACTGGAAGACAGTGTTATTGTATCAGAAGTTCAGTTTAAAGAAGGAGAGGGAGGGGTTGTTTCGGCTATAGGACAGTTTGTTTCCTCTGAATCGAGCGGAGGCTGTCGAGGCTTCGGATCTAGTAAGTCTTTGGCGATTCCTTTAATTCATTTGTGTTTTTAATTATTAAATTAGGCTATAATAGTATTTATGCTACTAGGCAGCAAATAGAATTTTGCAGACAATTTTATAAATTAGTCACCCAGCAGGCTAGGCGTAAATGTTGACTTCCATGCCGAGGGCGTAAGCCGAGGTGGTAATTACCCATTTGATGAGAGGCGAGCGAGTCAGGGAGGTACAGGCGTAAGTGTACATGCTGTCAGCATGTATAGCCGGTCAGGCAATGTCTTTTGGCTGCAGGGGCGGAGCGTGGCGACAATGCTTGACGAAGTCAGCATGTTTCTTTTGTGCTAGGCATTTATTTTAGTTATTACGCAGAAAATGTACACAAGTTATTTTTTTCTTCAAATAGACAATTTTCGTTATGAAACGATCAATTGACTGACACATCTTTTGTTTATATAAAGTTTTTATGCTTTCTTGCGGAGGTTTGCTGGCGTAAGCGTTTTGAAGTTGATGCATCTAATATCAGGTTGGGGTGTGGTCCAGTAATTCACATTTTTCTATGTTTTTTCCTTATTATTTATTTGATTATTTGATTATTAGCCACTTTTCGTTTGTTTTTAAAGTTTATGTTTATATCGTTTTATACTACCTTACTACTTTATTGAACTAGTATGAAACAAAAAATATTGATGACACATTTGACAATGCATGGTAAGAAATTCAAACAGCCGTAGAGATATCAGGGTTGCCACTTGTATTTTTCTTATTTTTATGTTTTTTGTAAACTTTGTATTTAATATTATTCTGTATATTATGTGTTTATTTAAAATAGACAGGCTCAAGATTCATTTGCTGCAGTAACACTAATTACTTATACCTGCAACATATACTCAAATATTTCATTTCTCTCCTTGGGGTTATGACATTCTTTCTCATGGTATTAAATGTGACATAACTCCTAGGGGTTTTGTGTGCTGTTTTTTAAATTTTGTTGACAGTGTAGGGCAATTGATATTTTGCAGTTAAAACGTTCGGATAATGAACAATTTTGCAGCCGTAAGAATAAACTCATTTTTGAGTTATGAATAATAACGTCTACATGTATACAAAATAATAATTTTGTTTTGAACATTTTTCTTTTAAATTTTTTTGGAATAACAAATTCAGTCATGATTCAATAAAGTGAAGAAAAAGTGTGATAAGGTTATTATAAATCACGTTGTCACAGTTTCTTGCATTTTTTTTACTATACGTTTTATGGTCTATTGTTTTCTGTTTAGTTGATTACTCATCAAAAGATTTTTGTTTTGATGTTTAAAAATTTACGATAGGGCGCTCTCTAGTATTATGGGTTTAAACCAACTTACAATGTTTAATTCCATTTTGACTAGGTTTCTTGTCCGGGTCTGTGAAGGAGTCTCGTGACATTACACTGTTAAATGCTAAAAGACAGATATCTCAAATATGTGATCAACTTCGGTAAGTGAGTTCAAGTTGTTGCTTATACTAATATTTTTTTTAATTTTATTTTGTGTTTTTTTTACTAATCTTTATCAGAAAATGAACCTTATTTTTACATATTTTTTTGGTTTTATCTTCAAAATTCTCTTGAGCCCGGAAGAAACCTAACTGTAAGGGTGTAGTCATTCCTATGCTTAATTTGTTAAATCTAAATTCTTAATCATTGCACTGTTACCCCTGCCCACAGGCTGAACCAGCATTGTCTAGAGACAGCATTTAATTTTTACAAAATGGCTCTGATGAGGCAGTTTACTCGTGGTAGGAAAAGTAAAATCGTCTACGCAGCTTGCATTTATCTCACCTGTAGGATCGAAGGAACGCCTCGTAAGTTTTTTCCTTTATCAGGTTCATTTGTCAGGTATAATCTAAACAACTTAACTCTTTGTCGAATTGTTTCTTATTATTAGTATGTATTATTTGAGTATTTTGATGCTTGTGTGAATTTGATTTTTTTATGAGAGGTTTAAAATGGAGAGCCATTGGTATCATGGCCAATGGACATGGGTTGGTAGTTCTTTATAGCCAAGTAGCCGGATTCCCTTTAAATTTGTAGAGCATACGAGGCTAGTTATGCCTACAGGTGTGTTAAAAAGGGGTAGGGGATGCCACAAATAGTTACTACTGAACTACTGGAGTCCCATGAAATTGAAAAGACCCATGAAATTTATATTATAATAATCACTGTGCTAACTTTTACAAGTATAGGATTCCACTCTTATCGAATTTTAGTGGGATGTCTATTATAATGAATACATTTTAAGAGGGATCAAGGTTCTAATAGTAAAATATTTAATAGAGTAATTACTTTAAAGTGGTCAAGTAAAGTTTATATTTTGGTTTACTAATATGTTTACTAATAAAGCTTATTCAGACACAAAAAATATTAGTATTCATTTTCTTTTTGTATTTAAATAAACCGGAATATGGTAACAAGGTTTTGCCTTATCATTTTCAAATTAAGTGCCATCATAAAAATAAAGTTTGTTGTTTTAAGATTTGATTATTTTGCCCTCTAAAGGAAATGCAGCATTGATAGTACTAATAAGACGGGACCAGCTTTGTTCTCACTCCTCAGTAGATGGCTCAAAATTAACTGTACTGAAATGCTAATAGAGCTAATTTATTTACATTTCATTTACAAAGTTGAAATTTTTTTTTATTATAAAACATTAAGCCCTTTTAAAATGTATTTATTATAAAGGAGTTCTTTTAAATTAAAGTACTGCAGTAGAAAATTTGTTATGTCTTTTGTTGTGAATTTGTTTTTGGAATTGTTTCAGATCTGCTGATTGATCTTAGTGACCTTCTGCAGATATCTCCTTACCTGCTTGGGAACCTCTGTTACTCTAACGCGTCTCTGCATTAATTGTCCCTTCTATTGGTGAGTTCAGTTTACTTTTACTGTACTTGTCTATTTTGAGAAAGCTTTCTGTACTAATATTAATATATGGCCATTCCCTGTTATTATACGGAAACAATTTTAAGTTTAAAAGTTTTTTGTCAGTTATTTAGTACTAATTAATGTAACTAGACAATTGTATGCACCAAAAAACATTGTATATATTTAATCTTAGGCTTCCGCGATTATTGTCATGAAGATTTAGGTCTTTCGGTGGTGACCTTGTCAATGTAGATGAAGAATCCAATGTTTACCTTCCACTGTGGGATGCATCAGATGTCAGTTCAGTTTTGTAGAGCATTCCCTGATGTCCTACATTCCTCAAGATGCCTCCCACAGAGGAAGCCAAACATCGGATTCTTCATCTACATTGTAGAGGTCACCACTAGAAGACCTAAATCTTCTTGTGTATATATCTATGATGATTATGATGGAACTTAAAATGATATATTTTTCCAAAAAAAGAAGCAAAGGTTTTGGTTTACTCTGGTGTATTCACTTAAGACATTATAGCTCAAACTATTTTTGAACAAACCATGGTTCACAAATCAATTTAAATGTGAAAAACAACTGATAAATTTTGGAGGGAAATCTAACTTAGTTCCTCAAAATGGTGGCCATTTGAATTTTTTTAAAAACTTTGCCTTTACAATAATAAATGACAAGCAAGACCTCAACAACATTTGTAACTAGTGCAGTCCCTGAAATATTATTTTTTAAATTTTAACTATTTAAATATTTTTGGGTCTGTTCTAGCTACAGATGATTAGATCTTGCTTTACTTTATTACTTTTCCTCATTTATACGGTTGGTATATTGGAAAAGTATTGTGTTTACAAAATAATCTGTAACTGGGATGTCCCCTAAATTATCCGTTTCAGATGTTTTTTAAGGCCTCCTGAGGGGTTTTTGCAAAGTTGTCTACATGTGTGTTTGTTATTATCGTAGGGCCCAGTGTATTTATGCTATTTACCGCTGTAATTGTTCTATGAGGAAAATAATTTTTTTATGACGTCATTAACCTGCTATAATGACTCAGCATAATTTAAAAAAAAACGTGATCTAATTGAGATTTGGCACGCATGTAGCCATGCATAAGACTAACATATGTGCCAAGTTTCATCTCATTATCAGCATTAGTTCAATTTTTAGTTAGGCCATGCAGAATCCTAATTTTCCCACCATTAAATTGACAGTCTAACTATTTAAGTGTCTATATTCTCTAGTCAGAACCACTGGCTTAACACCTCATTGGAAGTTAAGCTAAATGCAAGAGGCCCATACCTGGCTTGTTTAGGTAGCAGGTACTACACTTCCACCTAGTGCCCCACACTCCTTGACTGTGGTTTCTCAACCAATAGAATTATATATTGTATGAAAAATCAGTCATTTAATCACAGATTTGATTAAATAAAAATCACATTTAAGAATTCAATTAAAAGCATGACAAAGTGGGTAGGTTCGCCCAGTTATTGTCTTTTGGTGGTGACTATGAAAATGTAGATAATGAATTTAATCTATTGCTTCCACTATGTGAGGCATCTTCAGGGTGTTGGACATCATAGATGGTTCACAACGATCAATGAAACTGAAATAAGTTCAGTTTCATAGAGAATTGCCAACTCATTCATGATGGCCTCCCACAGTGGAACTGAAACATCTGATTCATCACATAGATTCAGTCACCACTGTATATATCTATATCTTCAAGACTATAACACCACTATTTTCACACTATATTTTCAAGACTTAACAGGTAACAAACACAACAAAAAAAAACTAAAGACCATAAACTTAAAAATGTTCCTTTTTTCAATATTATAAAAGACAACAAAATAATAAGTCTACTTATCAGTATTAAAAGTTTAATACATTTTCTTTCAATTTATTAAATAGGTGTTAATAAAATTATTCTAGCTACAAGTTAATGACTATCAAACAGGTTTATATCTTACATCTATATTATTCTATGGGCAATAGCTATTTTAAAATTTTGTTAGCAATTCAGAAAGTTAAGTTTGTCGGCACTTTATAAGAGTTGAAGTTAACAGGGGCATACAGAGTGCATTTCTGTCTTCGCAAAATACCTCAGTGAGTGATGGGGTCTGTTTTCTTATTTTCCCCCTAATTTTGTTGGGGGTACTTTTGAACTTTAGTTGCCGAAACTAAAACCAAAAGTAAAGTAGGGAATGATTGCTCTTCTTTGGTGCAAGTAGAAAACACCAAAGGAATCTCTGTGTCTTTCCTCACTGATTTTGGCGACCCTGAAGTGGAGAAATTCCAAAACTATAGAAATATCTTGTTTTCATACCAGATTAAAGTTTATAACATATTCTAGATTATATCATTTAACCAGATTCAAATTTATAAATTTTCAGAAGTTAATTTAAGAAAAGAAGCTATAAGAAATTTCCAAATATATTCCAAGGGCCAGAAAAAATGGTGGTAAATTATTAACAAAATTAATAAGTAAAAATGATTTGCATTTTTACTTATTGCATTACTAAACCAATAAGTAAAAAGTTCCTATATTCAATAAAAATAATTGGTAATTTTACTCTGTACTAAAGATATAAACTGACTGTTAGTTTGAGGAACATTGTTTGTTTGTAAATAGGAGAGGAGGGTGGGGTCATTTCGTATGACTTACTTCAGTGATTTATCTTAAACGTGTGGGTGTATTCAGTCTTCCTTTCAGTGTGGGGTGTCATTCAGTATGACTTAACTTCCTTTTCAAACGTGTGGGGTGTCATTCAGTTGACTTTACTTCCTTTCAAGTGTGGGTTATTCAGTATGACTTTACTTCCTTTTCAAACATCGAGAAAAACATCATGAGTATTGTCTTTTCCCAAGCTTTCAATTTCAAACTTAAGTTAACAGTATAGAACTAATTCATAACAAAAAAAAAGTATACTGTACTTAATAGCATTTAAAATAAAAAATACGGGCCTTCGGCCCGTAGCCGCTACGCGGCCTCGGCTTCGCGCCTCGTCGTCCGCGGCGTCGGCCCACGCCGCTTCGGCCAGGTGGCCTCCTGTTGGCCGCTTCGGCCACATTGTTGTTGTTTTGTATGATGTGTTTTCTTTATTGTTTTGTTACATGGCATTTTGCCATGTACCTAGCGAATTTTCCAGCCTCGCCACACAGGCCGCTTCGCGGCTGAGAGGCTTTCTCACAAATTTGATTTTACTAATTAAGATTTTATTAATACTTTATTATTAATAGTATGCTATAATATTAAAACTAACAACATTATATAACAATATATTCATGATTTTGTTTTTTAAATAAAATTACCGTTTTCCGTCACTTAGATCCATAGATAAACAATATTAACATACATGCTCACTCAAAGATTTAAAAAAAAATATTTGATGGGATGCAGGAGGCTCAAGTAGTACAGTCTAGTGGTGACAGCGTGAAACTGTCACATATTTTTATTTCTGACATTTTTATTTTTTTTTTTATTCCAAACAAACGAGCTGCTGAGGGTAATCAAGTCTTTCTCCGCTTTTCAGCGCTAGAATGATGAGGAGTCGATGGATGAGTGATCCCAAGAAAGCTCTATAAGAATTCGTATAAATTATAAAAAGTGAAAAAATTAATTTCTCACTCTTACTTCACCCATTCTGTCGTCCCCCTTAGATTTGAACCTCTAATGTCTGAGTTTCAATTTTGTTTGTTTCCTTTACTTATCCGTTTGCGCCAACCCGAGATGTTATACTCAGATAGCAAATTTAAATGTTAAGTTAAAAATGAATTATTGTTTTTTTTAAGAAAACGATGGTGCTGCTTCGCGTGATAAGCCCCCAAGTTTTATAAAACAAAAATACATCGCGAATACTACAGCATACCTTAGATTTTGTTTACTTTATTTTTTTACTAAACGATTGGCAACTGTTTTTTTTTAAAAATACTACAGCACAATCTAGTAGAGAATAGAGCAATTTTTTTTTACTACTAGCGCTATTCAAGACTCTAGTGATGAGGCCCCCAACTTAAATCATAAACACAAACTTGTCATTGAGTGTTCCTACTACTCGAGAGTGAACCATCTATCTTAGGATTGTCTGATTGAGCTGAAACCGGTCGCAATCGTTTTAGAATGACTTCGACCATATAAAGACTACTTCGAGGTTCTTCCGCTTTACGGGCATGCTTTGCTCGGGCGTGGTTTGTGAAGCCATTTTGTTGTCTCTCTGGGACAGCAGGCTTACCAGGATGGAGCAAGAGGTAGAGGTCCATCTTTTATACTACTCCCACCCTCGAACACTACTAAACCCAACAGATATCGTACAAGTCTTTGACCTGGCGTTATATATTACAACATTATATATTATATAACTGTTTGCGCCATTTGTAATGGTTCGATTGAGCTGAAATTGGTCTTAATCGATTCAGCTAGCCGTCTACCTAAACATGATACCTTGTTTTAAAGCCATTTCAAGTTTCAAAAATTTTTTTTCATGACGTCATAACTTTGGTTGATGACGTCATAATGTTTTATAAGGGGCCTCGTAACCTCCACAACATCTCGCGATTTGCAAAGTTTCGTTCAATTTAAGAACGCCTCGAGAGTTATCGTTCGCCATACGAAAGGGTAGAACTCTTACATACATATAATATATTATATATATATATATAATATATATATATATTATATAAACTTTTTTGGGACATATATTTTTGTTAGGAAGCCAATAGGAACCGATTCCGCTCACTCCCACCCTCAACTTCCGTCATCCGAACACCTCATAAGCGTCATTTTCATTATGAAAATTCGCTAAAAGAAAACATCTTTACCATACCAAACTTTAACAATTAAAAATAATTCCAGTAAAACTGAAAATTGCATAAATCAATACAAGAATAAATTTATATTAACAAATATAGTTATAAATGAACCAATAAATAATATTAACAACTGTAAAGTTAAATAATAAAAAGAATTTAAGTCTTCATTATCTTACCACTTAATAATATTTTTCTAAATAATGAATAACAAATTGAGAGATTATTAACAATGAAAATTGATAAAAAGTTACAAACAAATGTAATTTTTCTATTGTAATGTATTGAGTTATAGGTAGTTTAGAATTAACAAAGATAAATATCTGTTGTTTCAATTTTTCCAAATTTCGTGAAATTCAGGGCAGGAAAGTGAGAGTGAAAACCCTGATTGATTTTATAAACAAACTGGTCATGGGGAAACTGTTTTTGACCAATCAGAATGTCTGAAAATTAATTTCCCACCCTGCTTTATATATGATTATAATGACTAATTATTATTTTATAATTATAATGTTTAATGGTGATTGTATTGGTTGTTTTGCCAGAATCCGAACCGGCTAATACAGGTCACTCGAATTATATTTTGTGCCAAGTTGGCAGCAAGCAGAGTGGTTCCATCAAAAATGTATTTTGGGAACTGATTACAGGTCAATGACCTCCTTTAATATATTTTGAAACAAACATAACAAGTAAGTAAAATTTACAACAAATTGCACCACGGAAAAAAGGACAATAATTGCTTAGATTATTAGTTAACTTGCATAGCACTAATATTTCATCATGTATCACAAAGTATTGACCTGAACAGATCAACAAAATTTAATTAGATGTCATGAACATTTTTAATGTCTTGTATTTCCAGATATAAATATCCTGATATTAAGTTGTAAAACAATTTTTTCTTTAAATAAATAAGGCATTTGATGATATAAATTAGTCTTAGAAACTATTCATCTCTCTGCCTTTAGTTTCTATGGTTATTTCAGTCAACCTAACTAATATATCAAATAAAAAAATTTACAACACTCCAAAATTTATTTGATTACAAATTAGAAATAAATTATTAATTAGCACTTAAGTTAAAATCAAGGAACATAAAAATACCTAACTTATTAAAAAAACCTCGTAACCTACAGACAGAAGGAAGCACATTTATTTAATAAAGTAGTAACAGTATCGAGCTAGAAATTTGTTGAAGAGAGCATAAAATATTTTATAAAAATAGTTTAGTAATATTTGCACATATATTAAGCTATATTTGAGTGATTAAATCATTTTAGTTTCTCTTGTTTTATCTATTCTATCTATTATAGTAGTTAATATGGCAAAAGAGGGTAACAATGAAATCAATGCTAGTTACTTATTCAACTGGGGCTTACAAATATGTTGGCCCACATTCAATATTTTATCTTAAAATTAAAGTCAGATTAAATTTTCAAAAGATTTCCTGAAATGTTTGGAATATTAATGTTTTTATCTAACAATTATTTCTAGTGCTAGGTTAAAGCATTATCAGTGCGAATAGATCTCAAACATATCCGTGGCTAGCACTGTGTTTGAGATACCTTACATCAGAATGGGATCCACAGTTGAGCCTTGTTCCCAAAGAGGGAAGGAAGCTTAGGTTCATACTTGACAGCTTGTTTCACTATTGTTTTATATATCACATAATCCGTAACTAGCATTTCCTACAAAGTATTGGCATCTTTTAAATTGAGCTCTTTCCACTCTTTTAGTTTGAAGTTAAATATAAGCAAAATATGTAAAAAATTGGAACTTTTATTTCCTAATAGTATCTGGTGGGTTTCACTCCAGGTAGACTTTTTTATTTTGACAAGAAAGTTTGAAAACTTAATATTTTTTAATAAAATATATTACGTTTTTTTGTAGTATTTTAATAGTGTTTAAGCAACAACTTTTAAAGTTGAGTAGAATAGTGGTTATTTCATTTACTATTTAAGTTAAAAACACTAAATAGAAGGTTTCTTGTGGGATGAAACCAGGTCAGTTGAAGTAGGTGGTGAAGGCATTCAGTGTTCATCTGATACGGTTGTTGGTCCGTAGAAAATAAGTTCCGGTATTTGACCTCCTTGAACACCGGTGCCGTTAGTGCTTTCAGAAGAGCACTGGAATTGAAAACTAACGGAACTAACTGTCACTTCAGCCATTCCTTCTTGTCCAAAGTAACTTAATTCCGCTCCGTCTAAAACTGCCGAAGCGGTATAAAAAATCTCGGGTTCGATTTGAACCGGATTCTCAAAGTAAACGTGGAAAGTATTACTGGATCCGTCCGAGAAAAATTTGGTGCTGTTTTCCGCTAAAACACGGCCGAAGCGTTTGAGCTCTATTCGAGCTGTGTAATCGGCTGCTCCGTTTGACGATCCGTACAAACCAAAGCCGACAATAAAAATTCGTTTGTCGACACTGAATTGAATGGAGTCACATCTGCCTCTGTACCTCCATTGGTTACTCCTGTAGGCACTCGATTGAAATCTGTGGCACACCTGGAAAATAAAAAAGGAAATCTTTTTATTACACACATAAATCTCGCCCTCTTTTAATTATCATTACAAATTTATTTTATAATTTATTTTTTACAATTCACAATAATTTTACAAGTAATTAGGCAATAACATGTTTACAATAAAACTATATATTAACACTATAGAAAATTAAAAAAAATGAGGAATCCCATAAATCATAAGATTGAGTGTGGGAGAAATAATTATAGCAACAATTTGGACTATTTAAGGCAAAATGTTACGTTGATTTTGTATAAGATGATATATTTATTTCTATTGTACTATTTCTGAGATAAAGAAATTTAGAACTGGCTAGCTCCTACTTGTAGCCTCTCACTTGGCACACCATAATATCCTTTCTGAAAGTAAATTTGTCAATGAAACTGCCCAAACAAAATCAATGGTACATTACTAATCAGAATGAATGTGCCACTTATTAATATTCAAAAGGTTGGCACTAGATGCATTACTAATGAAGAATTACAAAATACAACAAACATATTTTTCCTGATAGAAATTTGCTCATTGTCATGAAAAAACTAAATCAAGGGATAAAATTATAACTGTTAGTGTTAATTTTTATTTTAAAACAACACAGCGAATAATACAAATGTTAATTAAAAAGTAAATGTATCAACAGTTGAGTGTGACATACCTGTGGTTTGAGCCCAGTTCGAGGTTTAGTGGGGAAAGCCAGCTGAGGTTTATTGAGAGCAGTGAAGTGCAGGAAAATATCAATAGTTTCGTTCTGAGTTAATATCCCAGACTGAGCCGGACCATTGGCAAATTCGTCTAAATCCATAGTGGGTAGTCTGACTAGTTTAAGAACATCTCCGAGGACTTGTCTCTTTGAGCTCGGGGTGGGTTCCATGTCCCGTCGGAGGCATTCGGCTCCGGCCCATGCGAGGGCTCCCTCGAATAGAACTGTTTCCTTACAGTTAAGTGTTTCCCTTGACAAAACACTTGCCAGAGTTTCGTTGTCGATATCTACAAACCCCTCGGACCGCAATGCCATTTCAGCCTGCAACATAAAAGTTGAGATAAATTATTTTTATATTTTTCACTAAGCAAAGTAGAACATATAATAGAAAAATATTAAGTAAAATAATATTTACATTTTTAACAATAAAAAAATATAAAAACAGGTTTAGTCATTGGCTGTAAGCCGACGAGGTAACGACCAGACATTAAGTAATATAACTATTTTATTTGATAACATATATTTTTTATTTATTACTTTATATTTTAAATTCTTTTATTTATAAAATTTTATTATAAAGACTTCAAAACATAAACATTAAAAATAAATGAAAATTTCTAAAAAATAAAACCTGGAGCAAAAATAATTGCTGATATGTTCCATATCAGCCACGACCTTTTAACTTTCAAGTTTTAAAATATATTAGCTATATTTATCGTTTTTATTCTTTGCCTATATATTTATTTTTGAATTAAAGTTAAGAGATTTGACAAGACTATTGTAACTCGAGTTTCTTGTTGGTCGCTTTATCCCATCTTAATGACAATGGCAAGCAGACAATGAACAGTCTGTCTCTTCTGTTCATTGTCTGTGTCGAGCTTTGACTTCATGATGACCTGTACACTTGACAGGGGTGTAAGTTTCTTTAAGCAAGGTATGGAAATATGATTGAAAGAAGTTTTGTCCAAAGTTGTTCACATCAGATAAACTAACGGTGAATATCAGTTAAAATCACAATTTGTATTTCACTTTAAAACAAAAAAAAATGTTCAATGTTCTGCTGAATATTTTGATTTGGATTCAAAGCTATTTTGATATTTGGCCCAAATAGCCTAGCCAAGTCTCTCTCAGCTGTGCTGTTGGTATTGAGAAAATTATCAAAAAGTTTTGGCAAATGTATTATGGAAAATATTTATGTGCACTGCAGGAAGGTGTATTGTATTACTGGGGGTGTTTAGTGCCACTCATTCAAGCAACATTCTTTCTCCCCAAAAGAAAGTAGTTGGCATTCACCTCAGAAAGAAACCTTGTAAACAGTGCTTCTAAGGCCCGTCCGTATTCAAAGACATTTTCCTTACCTAAACCTAACATTTTTCTTAAGGAACTCTTAAGGCTTCCTTAAGGAGACCTAACATTTTCCTTACCTAAACTGTAAACCTAACATTTTCCTTACCTAAACTGTAAACCTAACATTTTCCTTAACAGAAAATGTTAGGTTTATGTCTTGGTAGGTTATGTTTTGGTTATGTGTGTAAGGAAAATGTCTTTGAATACGGGCTTAAGACTTGACAATACTGAATCTGCCTTTATTTTATGAGTTAAACATTGTTGTAGCTTTTTAACCTTACTATTAGTTCAATAGTCTCATAACTATGATTTAGCATTTAGCCTTAAAGAAAGAAGCATGCCATTTTAAAGAAATGCTATGCACTTAAATGTTCTTCTTTGTCTACCTCAAAAAATAACATACTGTTATATTAATTGTTTTTTCTCAACTTGGTAATATTTAGTGTCTCTATAAGCTCGACCGTAAAGAAAACACTCACTTCAGTGTCTGGTTACAAAATATAGTATTTGAATGTTAGTTTGCCCCTGGATGATTCATTGTATTGTTTTAGGTTACTTTCTCTTTGTTGTTTAGTTCCTGACTAACCTGATCTCGTCTAAGTGCACAATTTATATGTTTTCAACCCTTTCTTTCTAAATGTTATTCAGTAGCAATAATTCTATGGTTTATTTGACATACTGGTATCATCTTTGTTAAAGTGGATGGACCAATTAACCAGGGACAAATGTGAGGGGTTCTAGAAGCTTTAGGATCCCTCCTTGTAGAAGAGTATCGTGTTTAACCCTAAAAATCCCAAACTGAGATTCCATCTTAATCACAGTGTTCAGAGCTTTTACCATGTTCTTAATTCTTTTCATAGCTCTGTTTGTTTGTGTGTTCACCCTAGAGAGTTAGAACTTAACACAAAAATCAGACGTAAGGTCTAATTGTGCTGTCATACATTTCGTACACATTAAACTCTGAGAATGAGCATAGAGAGTCTAAGGTTGCGTGGAAAAGTCCCGAGCTACTCTGTAGCCAATTTTTTTATTTTACATAGACAATATTGCATTATTATTTAAATCCTCCATTTTAAATTTTGCAAAGGGATTTTTAAAAATAAATTAAATGAAACACACTTTTAGTTCTTCATCTATATTTTTATCAAATTACATTACATTGCTACAAAAACACAAATTTACTTTACTTTTACTTAAAAAAAGGTTATTAAAACATTTATTTAAACAAACAGTACATTAGAAATTATAGCTAATATAGTTATTAGGTGGCTACTTGACTTGTGTAGGACTGCTTATTAGAACATTACTTGAGTTTGAGTACTTACTTGCTTCTCACTCATTAGTAAGTCCGACTAAAACTTAATTAATGTTCAAAGCCCTCAGTATACATAAATTAGGGTAACACTAAGGTAAAATAACTCTTTGGTACAATAATAAAGCAATATTGCCTTTTGCAAATATTTCTCCGGAGACTTTGTCTGTGCAGGGTTCAAAACAATTTATTAGTAATTTTTTCAGTGACAATTAAAAAATGAAACTTTAAAATTTAAAACTTAGTTTTGAGAGAAACATACATTTAAAAAAAATTGTTAAATAAAAAGAATTAAATTTAAAAAATAAAACTTTGAGACTTCATTTTTTCCATAAAAAATATAAGAAGAAATAAATATTATTAAAAAATTACAACTTAAAAACTTTATTTTTGTAATAAACGCACATAAAAAATATACTTTTTTATTGTTAAACAAAAAATTAATTATAAAATAAATATATTTGATTTAAAAGATAAACACTTAAAATTTGTTTTAAGTGTGGTGTTTAAATTGTTTTGAACTAAAAAAAAAAATAAACATACATTACAATACCACATACAATATTCCAAACACACCAAAATATGTGGATTTGGTTTTGATCGGTTGGCAGCCCTTAAAAAATAAGTAAGGGAAGGAATCCTATTGGTTCATTTCAACCTCCCCGTTAGAAGTGACCAGCCAATAGAATGATGCCCCTTGCTGATTTATGTTTGGCCGTCAACTAATCAAAATTTAAACTTAATTTATTGTTTGGTTGGGCGGTGTTGATTTTGTGCCAACATTTATATTAATTATTAAAATTTTGACTTATCAATGGACTAGGACCAAGTTAAAATAATGGCTTTTAACTACACCTCCAAATTTAAATGAGACTGACTTTCAAGAAACTTACTATAAACTTTGTACATAAGTACTAAGTAAATTTAGGTACTAAATGGTCTGCAAGCAGTTGCAAACCTTTCATCAGATTTGGAGTAAATAAATTAGTTAGGATGCAAATATTAAGAGTTATGAGTCAATATATTTCTAAAACAAAATATTTCTAAAAAGATTAATATAACTTTTAAGTCCATGTATTGTCTATTTGTATTCAAATAAAAATAATAAAAGAGATTATAATACAATAAGGTTTCAGACCAACAAGACAACACTAAGTAAATAAGGGTTTGCATTTACAACCTATCAAGTGTAGTTTAAATTGAAATATTATAAAAATACTGGGTTTTATCTAAAGCTTTATGGCCGTGTCTTTTAGTTTTATTTTAGAGCTTATATTGACTTGTGCTTATTTATATTGTCTTTCCTGTACTTAATATTATTGTGTGCCTTAACTTGAGCTTTTTAACTTTAAATATAATATATATAATATATATATATATATATATATATAATATATATTATATATATATATATATATATGTGGTGTGTGTGTGTGTGTGTGTGGTGTATTATTTATGTTTTTATTAGTTAAAATAATAACATGTCTTATAATATGTAAATAAGTCTTATTGTGCATAATTTGTTGCTTCATCCAGCTTAAAGCTTAGATGCCTCTAATATGTAAAATTAAATATGTATGGACCACAAAGCCTTTTGTACTTCAGTGTTATAATTTAAAAATCATGTCAATATATAACTTTGCGGGTATTATTAAAGTTTGGCGGAGAAGACGATGAAGGTAAAGTTAACCTCCTGGCTGGTAAGCCAGGCGTGGGACGTACCTGAGCGTCAATTACTTCCCAGCATCGCTGCATGAGATCCGGTTCCTCAAACAAGCGAGACTGACTCAGCAACAAACATGCGTTCTTTGCTGTCAGCGAGGTTTCTAAGTAGTTAACACATGCTCGGGCTAAATGAGGTACTATATATTTTTTAGCGACGTAAAGTGTTGCGAGGACTGTATCGGCTTCGAGCAGAATCTCGTCTGTGTAGAGATACCTGAAAATGTAATCAAAAAATATAGTTTGTATTTTGCTGAAATTGAATTCGATAACAAGTTCTCTTATCAAAGGAAATTATTTTAGAAAAATGTTGAATTTTTTCAAAGAAGAGCACAAGGTGGTGTGGTTTAGATTTTCCTCAGAATGAAGGCAAGTTGAAGTTATTCTACATAAATGGAATACAATGCATTTTTATTAATTTCTAAATGGATATTTAGAAATGGTCAGAAACAAGAAATGGATAACCTGTGTATAACTAAAATAATGGTGTACATCATTGACTATTTCATGAATATAGTAATGATTGAGAACAAAATATGAAATAAATTTGCTTTGAATTTAAATACTCTCCTTAAAAATAATTTGCATTGATGCTTTCTCTGGGAATCTAACAAGAGTATTAACCTCACATTGCTGCTAAGTTATTTCGTACCATGGGTCCACGATTGCAATTCTTTTTAATGTGACTTTGGTACTCATCTGAAGGGATGTTTGAATTAACTATTTTAATCCTAATCACAGTGCAATTTAGAATGTTCGTATTAAAGAAAACAGATGTTTTAGTTCATTTGTAGATACAAATGAACTAAAACAGAAATGAAACTAAGTTCAATAATAATAAATTGTTTTAAGGATAAAGATTTAGGTGTTCTGGTGGGTCATTATCCCCACATTCAGTTTTGTTGAGCATTGTCAACTCATCCATGATGTCCTACATCCCAGAACATGGCTCTCATAGAGGAAGTGAAACGTATTCATCACCGATAATTAGATCACCACCACATACACCCAAATCTTCATGACAATATGCTAGAACCAACGTTTGATTGTATTTAAGGATGTGTTTAATTATTTTACTGTTTTTCTATTTGTGATCAAGTTTTCATTCTATGAATTCAAAACACACTATAGTAGAGATGTTTGAAAAAATTAAAAAGAAGTTTTCTTTATTTACACTGAGGGAATAAGGTTACAGCTGGTTCTCTTAAGACTTGTTAGTCTTATCTGTATGTTTTAATGTTAAATTAAGGTTTGTGAGACAAAAGTTCTAAAAATATAATCGATGAAAAAAAACTTACTTCAACAAGGTTAGAAAAGCAGAGGGTTCGACGTCTGGTACTTCAACTTCATCTTTATTTTCGGCTAAGCCACCGTAGAACATAGCGTAGAAGACAGAACTACCTGTGGCTAGCACATATTTATGTGCAGGAATCCTCTGAGCATGAGCTGAAACAAGTACTGACTTCAGTTTTGATTGTTTTACCAATTACTGATAAACTTTTAAAGTATTGTTGATAAAGATAATTATAAATTTGAAAATAAAATTAAAACGGAACCCACATAGATTTATCTAAACAAATCTATTAATAATTCTTGAATCTACAACTTTCAAAATGACATTGTTTTAAAACTTCCAATTGATTTGAAAAAATCAGATTTATTATGGAGTGTCTTTGTATAGCAGCAGAGTTGACAAATTAAAGTCATTATTTTTATAGTTTAGGGATTTCATTTTTTTAAATTTTATTTCTTGTTATTACACCCATAACTTATTCAGAAAGCAATCAAAGATGGAAACAGATAGTAAAGGACTTTTGCCTCATTCTCTAATGGTGTCTTGTTATAAATGGAACTCAGCTCTGGGTTTTATTTCAAATTAGGGTTGGGGAATGATCAAGAAGGCTAAAATTTGCCATGTAAACTGTCATGCCTGATAATAAGAGGTCTAGATTTAAGTTAAGAGGACTCTCTTTCACTTGCTTTAGATGAAATTCAATTGTTCTGCTACTGTAATGGAGTTGGTTAAATGGTTCTGCAGAAGCGAGATCTTACAAACATTTGAACTCATTGTTTTTTCACTTTGTCAGAGGACTATTAGTATTATTTCATTTTGATATGAACTTAATTTTGTAAGTTATCTAGATTTAGATGATACAGGGATATGGATTGAACTAATTGCATTCTTATAATTTACACTTACGAGTTGTTCCGACTACAAAGGTAACATCGGCCATGAGTTGATTATTAAACATAGCTGCATTTCTCTCTCTTACAGTCGGTTTAGTAGCTTGCCAGTTAGGGTCTACTGTAGTCAGCTGTCCTGAGACAGTGGATAACGCATTGAAGGCACTTCCCGTTGTTGTATTGGAACTGTTGGCCGGGTTTGGTGAAGCAAGAGGAGATGTTGGTGCACTGGCAGGTTGAGTAACAACCATGTGAGATTCTCTCTGTGATATGGAGTTAGGCGGTGAGACTGATAACCCTGCATTGTTTATTGTTTCCACTAAAATAAACAAGAAATATTCAGTATTTGGCACAAGTGGATCTTATTTTTATAACATTGTTTGGAGTGATTTTACAGCTTTGGAGATGAAAATGCTCTTTGTTGTTTGTAGGCTTGTTATGGTGAAGTACATAATGTTATGCCTATGAAACAGTTGCTAACAAGATTAAAGGATTCTGTCATATTAATTGAGACATCAAAAAACTATATGGATTCATAATCAGATTAAGAGAAGTCTAGAATCATATATTGAGCTTTTTCTTTATCTCTCTGTTCTGTTGTACATTTTCATTTCGAATGTAGTTATTGATACAGTGAACAGGTAATATGTAAAGGAAAGGAAATTCAGCAAGTGTTGAGGGTCAAAAGCAGAGTGTTCAGGTCAGGAGTTAAATTTTTAGTTCAGTAGGAAGTGTTCAGGATCAGAGTAAAGTTTTTTAGGGTTCAATAGTAAAGTGTTCAGGATTCAGAGAGAATTTTTAGGTTTTCAAGATAGTAACAGTGTTGAGATCAGAGAGTAAAGTTTTAGGTTATATATAAGTGTTCAGTGTCAAGAGAAGTTTTAGGTTCAGATGTAAAGTGTTCGGATCAGAGAGTAAAGGTTTGTGGTTTCAGATAGTTAAGTGTTTAGGATAGGAGTAAAGTTTTTTATTCAGATAGTACAGTGTTTTTCAGGCATAGGGGATAAGTTTTTATAGGTTCAGGTGTAAAAGTCAGGATCAGGAGTGAGTTTTTAGGTTCAGTAGTAAAGGTTCAGGTCAGAGAGTAAAGTTTTTAGTTTCAGATAGTAAGTGTTCAGGATCGGATAAGTTTTTTAGTTCAGATAGTAATTGTTCAGGGATTTGGATACTAAACTTAGTTAAGTCATCTATATCCTAAATACTGATACAGAATATAACATTTCTCTCTGAAGTTAATCTCTTAAATAATATCTTATCAAGGCATTAAAATGAAAGATGTTATTAGTTTTAATAGTTGTATATTTGAGCGTAAGTGAAAGGACCTAACAATACAAGATGGGAGGGGGGGGGCTAAAGGAAAATCAATACAGAGTCTAATTTTAAACTTGAATCTTACACATTCAAAATCCTAAATATGTCATTTAATATAAGTTATAACGATAAGCATATATTATGAAATTATTAGTTAATAGTGCTATTTTTGTAATAATCCGGAGTAATTTTAAGTGTATTATTATTACTATAAGGGGTTTAAATGTTATTAAGAAAAAATAAATGTTTTGAAATGTGTTTCTTTTGTCTGTCGGAAATCTGGAATTTGGTCTTACCGTTAACCCAGTGGTTTGTTGAGTTGACGCGCGTCCTGCAGACGTTTGACTGGTTCGGAGCTATTTTATTGATATATTAGACATCGCCATTGCAACCGAATTAAAATAGTTAATTATTCATTTAAATCACAGTCAAGTCAGAACGTTAGTAAAATTTTGCTTCCTTCTTGTTAGCGTAAAAAACAGATAATAAAGTGACTCGAAGCTGTGCCGTTGGAATACTGTCGATTAAAAGAATATCGCTCTATGTCTTTAATTTTTTTTAATGAAGATTAATTCCTCCCTGTTAAATTTTGATTTGCTTTTATTTAGTTATAATGTTACGGTTCATGTTACTAGTATATTGCCTAATACAGATTTAATCCCAAACGGAATATTCAGTTTAAGCAAAATAATTATACGTTATACGAATTTTACATACACTACGTATATGTTACGTGACTAACCTATCCACATTTACTGCAGTCTGTGAACGGGATGAATTCAAAACCGCGACATCCCTAACTAGTCGGACATATTTCTTAGGATACTGTAGTAAGGCTTATGATCGTGATTAATGTTTAACTTATAAGTTTATGGCAGAAAAAGAGAACATAGCCAGATTATTATTTTTGGCT
>JACMZG010001870.1:643238-702430 GCA_018340805.1 Microvelia longipes | reverse complement strand
GGGGGAGTAGTCGACCCCCATTGTTTATTTATTGGTTATGCATTATTATACTACTTTAGCATCATTTTGAATATGATTTTCTGAAGTCAAAGAATAAATACAGGGGCGTTTACTATGTGTTTTTTTTTCTAATTTGACTTTCAAATTTAAATTAGAAAAAAATACACTGGACAGAGTAGAGGAATTCATTTTAATGTTTTTTTACATAATGCTGGTATGGTTTTAACTGTGGAAGTATCCATGTTTCTCGTATTTTTAAATTTTTGTTCTTAGCCCTCGACTAGAAGGGATCAAAAGGAGCACGAAGTGATCAGAATGATCTGATAGGAACTGAATCCTATGTGAGGACCAGTTCCTTGGTCTCCTGTATCCGATGCTCTTTAAATACATATTTGTGTATTAACAACAAAAAGACTCCTTGTGCTAAAAACAAGGATCTTGAATAAAGGGGATGACGCACTAAGTCGATTTACCATACAAACAAGTGACCCCATCGAAAACCAGAAAATAGAGAGAATTCAACACGAAACACACGTCAAAAACCAACAGCACATGCTGGTACAAACTGCGCATGCTTACAATTCTTAAAACAGCGCAGGTCTTAAAATTAGAGGCAAACTTACGTCAACAATGGTTTCCATTGTTTATTGCTTGAGAAGGTTATAACAAAACACGCTTAAATTATCACTCACTGAAGAGGCAAAGTATATTCCAAAATTAAAATTATATAAGCACAAATTACTTAACAAGCACCACAAATGTAACAATCAAGAGAAGCACAGAAGAAAGTTGAGAAGCAAACTCGACAACCTTGCTACATAACCTGCGTTTGGCGCTTTTTCATTATAATCAAGGGAAAGGGTAAGTTTGCTTCTAATTCTCTATCTATACAACTTCCATGGGGCAGAAAGTTCCTTAATGCGTCATCCCCTTTATTCAAGATCCTTGGCTAAAAACGTACGACACAAGTTAGTTGTGTCCAGCCCCCCCCTCTCCAGTGGACATCCTTAGTAAATAACGTGTGCTGTTATTAGATAAAATAATAATGTTACTGTCTCTTTGAAAATTCGCCTACACACAGCGGCAATCGATTTCCATACTCTGGAAGGTGACTAATCAGTTGTTTCACAAATAAATTTGTTACAGTTAATGTTTTTCTCTTTGTTTCGATGGTCTTATAATTTACAGGATGACATTGTTGTTTTAAATAATAGAATAGAAAAGTGAAAGGTGGTTAGAGGCGATCTGTCGGTTGTATCTGTCCTGGGAGTCTCACGGTACTTATGTAATGGCGATGTTGGCCGCTACCCTCGCCATATACGCCACGGCTCCTGCCATTACAAGCCCCCCAATGATTTAACCAGTTCACTTCCCCTAGTGACCTTCCTTCCTGTATTACATATATTTTTTTAGATTTAAAATGTTTATAAACTTGTTTAAATTTTAATAGATTTTTGTGATTGATAAGAGTGCAATAGTTGATGCGTATTACTATACGTTTACTTCCCATTTTACTACATTGAAATGCTTGAAACATATTTTTGGGGCTCTCAGAGGCTCTTTGTAGCCTTATTGCAGCCTTCTTTAAGAGTATTTTAAGGTTACAATAAGTCAATCGATGTCGTCTTGTCACACTTTGTGTTGTGCTTGTATTGTAAAGAAGAAATAAAACTAAACAAGTTTTCTTCTGTCCACTCATTATAATTACTAATAACAAAGCCGACTTTCAACCGTTAACGGTCATCATCAGCGCCGGTGATTATTAAAAAAAGTAGATCAGTAGTCTACCAGTGAGTCTAATGGTACAAACTTGACTGTACAAACTTTATTGTAAACATTCTGTTATATAAGTTACTGTGATTGTGTACCTATTCATTTATTGTATTATTAATGAAAGGTATTCAGGTTAATTTTTCGATGTTACAATAGTGTCCTCTAGTAATGATATATCTATGCGTATACACATATTTATAATTCGTCGACCACATAAATTTTACTCTACGTAAAAAACCGGGTACAGAGTACCCCGGTACTTTTCCTCAGATGTTAGGACTCGCTTCGTTCGTCCTTAAAATGTTATGATTATCCAAAGCATATGTTAGTATAACTTTGGCCTCCCTGCGCTTGACCTCAGAGGTTATCCAAAATCTAAAGCGTTAGGTTAATTAAAGCTTAAAAAGGTTATATCGCAGATAGTTATTCAACGAAATAATACAGGTAATAATTTTATATGATATTCACGAATTCAATAAAGACCTGTGATCATACTTGGCCTTTTTTATGAGAATACAAGCATTATATTTTATTAATGTACCATGATTTGTTTGTATGTTCGTCAATAACTTACAAACAAAAAGTTTAATAGCTGTGTAATTTCCTCTACTAATTTATTATAAGTATTGACGATGTGTCGATTGTAAAATGCAGTAAGAAAATTAAAAGCTATTGACAGTCAAAGTTTTGAAATTAATTAGTTAATATTTTCAAAACGGCGATCCTTGTGTCAAACTTGTTGTTTGACACAACATCCTTGAGTCTTGTTGTTAGATTTAAGACTGGATGCAGACACAAATCTAACAACAAGACTCAAGAGGAAAAATTAGCTTCTTCTCGCCGGCACTGAGGATGACCTGTATTAGGTTGAAAGCCGGTTTTATCATCGTTACATTGGTTGAAATTTATTTGTGGATAGACTTTTATTTACATCCTTATAATATTAGTTTCTTGGACCTTGATGACCCGTAGGACCGACTCTACGTATCATTCAAACCTATAAACGCACCTGATACCCAGCCGTCTTAAACAGTGAGAAAATGTAATTTACAGTCATACGCAAGCCCTTCTCAGCGCCTTCATCGCTAAAAAGAAATTACGTGCCTACTACTCACCACTATCCGAGTGCAAGAAAACTAACATGAAGTGAAATCTGTCAGAACTTGAAGAGTGAAGTCATCTTATACAACAAATACATGAGAAACATTAAACATTCTTCACCAACTAAACTAATCTGAAAATTCTGTCATCCAAACAACCTAAGCGGCATTTTCTGATGAAAATTCGTTTACAGAAAAGGTTTTAATGACTGACACAGTTAACTAGTACGCGGAACAGATATTTGAATGAGATATTAAAGCGATATTGGGGGTCTTAACGTAAAGGTTATAATTGATAAGAGCTCTTATCTGTTAAATCTTAAAGATAAACATTTAAATTGTATTTTGAAAATTACTTGTGATAGCGCGTTGAGTTATTTTATGTAGAGATGGCAGTGAGGCTAAATTTTGCTATAGAAGGTTATTTCATGGACATATAATTACTAGAGAGAGTTTCTATTAGTTGAATTTAGAAACATCAAAAAAGTAACACTTTTGATTATTATTATACTTAAATAAGCAGTGCAAAATTACAATGGTTGATATAATCGAACGTTACAATACAAACAAAACCTATAATATGTGCGATAAGTTGACAACGAGTTAATCAATATAACCTTAAGTCACTCTAATAGGAGGTTTCAAAGAGGCTACTGAGAGTTTCAAAAAGATGTTTCAAGCCTCTTAGTATACTGAGATAGTATAAGCTCCCTCTAGTAATATATTTCTATGGGTTATTTGTTATTTACTGCATATTGTCTAGTAAATAAAATATTGTTATTTACTTGATATTATCCAGTTGTCTAAGGACAACTAGATATTTAAAATTTGAGTACTTATTCTTTAATAAGTTATATATAGCATATATAATTAGCATATAACTGAATGCTCAAATAATAAAAGAAAAGAAGTCTCTCCACAAAATAAAACTTTATTGGCAAAGCGCTTTCAACCTAACTAGAGGCCATCATCACCATCAAATTTTATCAACATTTGTTAGCTGAAAATCATTTTAATGGCTCTCATAAAGTCGGTTGTCTTCATTTTGTGAACAATGGTCGGAAAATGGACTTGAAAATGGAGATTGAAAGGAGTCAGAATAGAGTTGGTGATCTAAACATAAATGAGAGAAGAGAATCATCGCTTCTGAGAGCTATGCTACAAGCGCCATCGCCTCTTACTGTCAGTCTGACTCGCATATCTAATAGAAAAACATAGACTCACTTCTCTTCTTCTTTACATCTCAACGGTAGTTGTTTTTAATACTAATTTAATACTTTTTTGAATTTTATTTTTGTCTCCTTTCCATACTTTTGCTCATCATTTGTTAAGTAATTTTTTGTTTTACTTATTTTATTTGCTTGTTTGTTAACCTCTAGTTAGGTTGAAAGCTCTTTGCCAATAAAGTTTTATTTTATGGAGAGACTTCTTTTCTTTCATTATTATAATGGACTCCATTCACGCTCACTCTAAGGATATATGAATATTCAAAAGTATGGAGTACCTATTTAATTGGCGTATATAAAGCGACTGAGTACTCAAAAGTAGAGTATCTCATCAGATTAAGGACAACTGGATACTCAAAAGGTTGTATCCGCGACTTAACCAACTTTTATTGAGGCAAATGAGCACCTTCAATGGTGGCTATATTTTTGAAATTAGGGGGCTAAGCGGAATTGACTCCCTCCCCCTTTAATCACCCGAACAGCCTCATAAAAAATATTAAAAAATCGTAATTTTTGAATATAAATCGGCTGAAACAAAGCTGGCTGATTGTAAAAGCGCAGTGATTACTTAAGCACGCCTCTCTTTCTGTAATTATATGAAAAGAAATGAGTATAAAAGAAACCGGTTTGTTTCGAAGTCAATGTGAGAGAAGGTTTAAAGAAATTATCAAATTGAGAGACAAGACTGGATAAATCCTCCATAGTGTCCTTACTCAATTTGTACAACTTATGTCTCAACTCAATGTAAACCTATTCTTATATACCTTGCTAGAAAAAAAAACAATTTAATATTTATTAAGCACTTTACACTGAAGTTTATTTACTTTGAGAATCAAGTACCATTTTAATAAAACTCGATTTGAGTAGTTGATAATTAAAAATAGATCTTGAAACGAGATTTTGTCGCAGGACGAATGTAGAGTTGTGAAATGATCTGTTTGTAACCCGGGTTGCTTTTGATGTATCAAGGCTAGAAATAATTATGATTTTGCGACACCTGGTGAAAGATTTGGATGAAATGATTTGAGTGTCTTTTATGAGAATGATATTGGAAATGAAATGAGTTTTTAAGTATCGTACTTTATGACTTGACCTGAAAAATGAGATTTTAATTGGTCTTCACCTTTTTTCACATCACAAGATAAAATACCTAAAACAAAATACCTTCGGTCTCTTAGTGGCTTAGCGTTCACATTACTGTTGTCCTATATTAGGTTGTCTTGTTACTAGTCTTCGTAAGTGGAATTATTACACACACACAGATATGTATGTATATATATATATATATATATATATATATATATATATATATATATATATATATATAATTATATATATATATATATTGTGTGTGTTTGTGCGTGTATTATAAGAGAGTCTGAAGTTGTAAGGACGAGCGTTGTGAATCTGATGCTTTTAGGAAAAGCTGCTTAGTTTGTTATATTAACATATCTACGAAAAAAAAACTTTGCAAAACTAAACTTGGTCGTAAGTCTGGCTAAATATTACTGACCTGGATCTTGTATTATTTCATTATCGGACAGAAATCGATCCAGCAACTGAATACTGCTGAGCGGCTGATCTCTCATCCCTGTCAGCCACCAGATCAGTGACTGCATCACCTCTTCCCGCAACTCTCTGGCACGTTTCTCCACTTTATTCCTTGCTTTCAACTCATTCTCGAGATTTGTATCTGTAAAAAATGGAAAACATTAATTTAAACCATTTTATCTCTTAGTCGCTGGGTGTATGAGGTCTTTGTTGGCAGTCATGAGAAAACAAACATGCCTAGAGTCGTTTTTAGCGAATTTCCTTTGGGAAAAAATTCGCTAATGGGATAGGCGTCATGGCGGAATTCGAACCTCGGACCACGACACAAATCCGTTTCAGAGGTCCCTAATGACGAAAAAAAAATTTTTGCGAGACTTTATATATATATATATATATATATATATATATATATATATATTAATATATATATATATATATATATATAATATATATATATATATATGTATATATATATATATATATATATACTACTAGAAATACATATACTAGAAAATATATATATATATATATATATATATGTATTTCTAGACACTTTCTTGTAAACACTCTATCTTTCGAACGGATTAATATTTTTTAACCAAACTTGGTGCAAAAATCAACCTTCGGGAGGACACGAACCCTATTGAAAACCAGGTTTTTGTGACGTCATTAACCCGGTTTGCTGAGTCAGCGAAATTTTCAAAAATCAGCAAAATTCAGGGTTAATATTTTTTGCCGCGAAAAAGGTCAATATTTATGTTTTTTGAGACGCTTAATCGAATGAAACCGGTCCGAAGTCGATACGACCACTCTAAGTGACCTAAAAATCGAAAAAACCATTGTAAATTACCAAAAAACCAAAATTTAGGTCGATAAAAAATAAATTTTGAGTAGGGTGTCGTTTTCTATGTAATTTTGGGCGCTGAATCGAATGAAACCGGTTCGAAGACGATACGACCACTTTAAGTTACCAAAAATTCGAAAAAAACCACAAAAATTATAGAAAACCAAAATTACAATCGTTGAAAATTAAATTTCGAGTAGGGTGTCGTTTTCAATGTTTTTTGGGCCTCTGAGTTGAATGGCAGTGGTCCGGAGTCAATACGACCACTCAAACTCAGGGTACCTGGGTTCACATCTTGGAAGGGTCGATAATTTTTTATCGTTTTTTTTTTACTAAAATATAAGTTTACAACTAGAAAATAATTCTGGCGCGGTGGTCCGCATGTCGGGCGAATTTCCTTTGGATGCGAGCTCTCAAACCCAAGTACCTGGGTTCAAATCCTAATAGGGGCAATAATTTTTATCGTTTTTTTACCTAATATAAGTTTACAACTAAAAAATAATTCTGGCGCGGTGGTCCGCATGTCGGGCGAATTTCCTTTGGATGCGTGTTTCCGTGCTTTTTACATTATATAAGTTTACAACTAGTAAATAAATAATTCCGGCGCGGTGGTCCGCTGTCGGGCGAATTTCATTAAGAATGCGTGTTTCCGTGCTATACAACCCATTTCTTGCTTATGCAAGAACCATGCCCATTGCGTGGTTCCGGTTCATGCGTTAGACCTAAGCAGATACTCAATTGTCAAGCACGCTCGTAACTCATTTTGTCTGTATTTTCCAAAGGAAATGCGCTAAAACCTTTAAAGATAACTGACTAAGCTTAAAGATAAGTAACTAATCTTTAAACTAGTGCAAATAATAGTGCGTACTTCTAATTTTAGAGGCATAGTTTTGTACAACAACTGGATGATTATGCGCATTTCCTTTGGAAAATACAGACAAAATGAGTTACGAGCAGTGCTTGACAATTGAGTATCTGCTTAGGTTCTACAGCATGAACCGGAACCACGCAATGGGCATGGTTCTTGCATAAGCAAGAAATGGGTTGTATAGCACGGAAACACGCATTCTTAATGAAATTCGCCCGACAGCGGACCACCGCGCCGGAATTATTTATTTACTAGTTGTAAACTTATATAATGTAAAAAGCACGGAAACACGCATCCAAAGGAAATTCGCCCGACATGCGGACCACCGCGCCAGAATTATTTTTAGTTGTAAACTTATATTAGGTAAAAAACGATAAAAAATTATTGCCCCTATTAGGATTTGACCAGGTACTCTGGGTTGAGAGCTCGCATCCAAAGGAAATTCGCCGACATGCGGACCACCGCGCCAGATTATTTCATAAGAAAAAAAGTGAAGCTTTGAGAGGTAATTCTCAGATGGTGACATGCTTTGGGTACCTAACTGCTAGTTTTAACCGCAATTTCTCTATGGTGTATCACCTGTTGATTCATAAACAAATAGTTCATCTATTCCCTCTTATTTAGTATAAACCAACACAATCTAATACAGCTTCCCTGTCTCCTATAAGAAGTGACATCCATTTTTATTTTAAATTTTCTCGTTACGGCTCTACTCAATTCTGAAACTTTTTTTCCGTATGTTGGCTTCTCTATGGTTTTATTTCATTTTATAATTACGTATTGTTGTATTTATTAAACTATTTTATATGATGTAATTGACTTTCTTTTTACTGTGATTAGTCGTGTGAAAGATCGACTTGGCAGGGAACCTGCTGGGTATCAGCGTGTGTGAGAGAGAGAGAATTAATCGCTTTATTCTATTGCTTAATTAAATATTTCATATTTAATCTATAATAGGTTTAGCTGTAATATTAATTAAAGGTCAGAAGGTAAAGATGGAGGGGCGATAGTGGAACTGATTCTCTATTCTGCTTTTTTAACTGACGCTATAGGTTTTATTATAAGTACATACAATTAACTCTTAAGCCAGCGCAACGAGCTTTTCAGATCCTTTTTTGAGTTTTTAGCGTATTTTATAAACAAAATGACGCTTATATAAGATTATTCTTATACAGGTTGTTATTTCTCATTATACCGTAAGTTTTTAGGTATTTAAGCCGAAACCGAGAAGTCATTGGCATCATCCGTTTGAGGTGTTTTTAAGAGGTTTTTACAAAGTTGTGTGTGTGAGTCTGTTATCATCGTATCGCCCAGTGTATTTATAGAAGAGCGTTGAAACTCGGTAAAAATTAATCTTTGGTTCATCAGGCAAATAATTATTTTGTGAGGTCAATAATCCGCAATAATGGCTCAGCAAAAAATTTGAAAATTCTTCTACAAAATTATTTTGCCATGAGGGAGGATCCCGACTGCTTATTTAACAGATGGATACATTTTTTCGATTCCTTTGTTATAATATATTCACTTTATAGGCTTGAGGACAAAGTTTGGTAGGCATAAGTGCGCTGTAGTTAAGATAATAAGTCCACGTGCGATCTTTACAATTTTGCCTTCAACACTACTTGTTGAAAAATTTGAAGGTCTAAATTAAAAGCTGTGTTTAATCAATTATAACTAACTAAAGAATAAACTAACACTCTCTACGAATGATATATTAAGACATAGCAAAGCAAGAGTCAACCTGTCCTATACTGGCCATCTTCAAGCCTGAGCCTAGCAGAATAGCAGACAATATAGTGACATGGCTTTGTTCCCAGGATTGAGAACATGGAGAAACCTAGCCTAAAGTTCTAAGAATAAGAACTTTTTGTTTGGTCAATCGCTATTTATTAAGTGACTAGGGCTGGCAAAAATGATTTTCTTGCCCACTCCTACCTATAGTCTTGATTAAGACCTGGGCCAAGCATAAAGGCTTGGGAAAACCCTTATTTAACTCTTATTTCTTCCAGATTCCTACCAAAGTAATCACTAATCACCCAACTCAAACATAACTCCTTGTAAGGAGGTATTCTATCGCTACTCCTGGTCCCTACTCATATTCTGGCTATCGCTGGTCCTTACCATAGATATGACCAGAGATATTATGATCATATCTCTGATGCTCACAACTTTCCAACCCTAACGGTAATTGTGTACGTGCGTTTAGTCTCCTACAAAATATTAAAATTAATAAAAAACATATTAAAGCCAAATGAACTTTCGATTAATATTTGTATTAATGGGTTCCTGATGAGGCTATGAGGGCAGCACGTATATATAGGACGTTCAAGGTGTTTCCTATCAACCTGTACTCAGCCTAATTATACCTCGCTCTCTAATTATGTTGATAAGTTTCAAATTTAAATTCTTTTGTTTATAAATAGAATATTTATGATTAAATTATATTTTAATAATTGTTTTATCTCAAATTCTGATAAAATTATAGTTTTTTTGCGCATTTCCATGAGAAAAATTGACTAATGAGTTTGGGGTCCAATGGAAGAAAGAGGAATGCTTTTTAAGAATATGTATGCATGTGTATATATATATATATATATATATATATATATATATATATATACGGGTTTTTGCCACTTTCCGAAGTTCAACTTCCGTCTTACCGCCTATCCCATCTGTGAATTTATTCCATAGAAAATTCGGCAAAAGAAAATTCTTATGTCATCAACAAATATATCGCAGTAACAGAGATAATAATATTTTGTGCAAACAATATTACGTATCACGCAAAAATATCTCGCATTATCTAATGTACTCTTACATATGATTCAAATCTTAAACTAGATACAGATATTGATCATGTTCGAGGCAATAGTAGCATTGTCTTTTTGCTACATCATTACATCTTTAATAAAGTATACTTGATCAGAGAATCCATGTTCCCTATCGGAAAAACCACCTCTTTGCTCCTTAACCCTAATGTCACCTTTTGAAGTTGCTAAAAATAATTAAATTTAAAAAATTGAGACCAAACAATCCTCTCCACAAAAATAATGATCCGATGTTTCACTTCCACTGTAAGAGAAATCTTCAGGGGTGTAGCACATCTTGGATAAATTCTCTGTGCTTTACAATGCGGTTTAATCTTGTTTAGCTTAGTGTGTCTTTTTTTGATTCTATAAATATGACAGAGATTTCTATAATTATGACAGTGTAAGAATTAGAACAGATTTTGAAGTAAAGTCCTAGTTCATAGATGATAATAATAAAAACGATAAATAATGGACGATAGCACTATATTAAAGATATCGCAATGTGGAGATGTATGGGACAGAACTATGTCTGACTTGTCATTGTAGAGATTGTAGGTGAAGGAACTATAACAGACTTGTATAGACTATTCATTAGATAACAAGGAATAGTTTCCTTATTATTAATGTTATTTTGTTTATTCGCTGGGGTGCTTCGCGTCCCTTGGCCCCTCTCTGTTGTTTTCTATTACTAGTTTATATAAATGGCATATTGCTACAATGTAAGCAAATTTCTAAAAAAATCGGTAAAAACGAAAGTTCAATCCGTGGTCTGGTCGAGGGATGTACAGCAAGGTCGGTTCTATGGTATTCCATAACGTTACGCCATTGCATTTCTCCTTAAGTTATGTCATAACTTTGTTCTACCTGAATTACCATCTCAAAGAGGTGAAGTATAACAAAAAACTGTTGGGGCAACTTGAACTCAGCGCTGCAGACGTCGTCTGCCTTACAGTCTGTTACATCAACCCTTCCCTCCGACCATCTTCATGTAATACAAAAAAGATAACAAATTGACGAACTCATTGACTCGTTCTTTCTTAATGCTTACTATCAACTCTAAAATAGGACTTTGAACTTGCATTCATCATTTTCTTGCGTAAGACTCGAACTAACTTATAAATTCTATTTTTATCTGCTCTTAACATCTTTTAAACATTAATTTATTTTTTATTCATTTTTAGCTAAACCTTTTACATTTTTGACTTATAAATTGACTAATTTAAGTCGCAACTTCCTTGTTTTATAATCAATTAATTTTGATGGCTTAATTTTAATTTATGTCTTTATGGAAACTTGTTGTGAAATTGTTGCCAAAAAGTCATAAGTGGTGGTTTAAATTATTTAAGTTTACCAAATTTGTGTAAAGAAATTTTTGATTTATTGCCCACTTAACTAAGTCGACATTCCGTATTGCTTCATTCAATATTAGCATAGATATATTATTACTATAGAGCGGTCCTATTCGATGCATTTTGAAACAACTAAAAGTAAACTGAACACCTTCGATTGTTAATTTAATCAAATAAACGATTCAAAATTACAGTAATTTCTATAATAAAACGGTAAAATATAGAAATGAACAGGTTGCGATAAACCGATGGTAAATTATTTTATTATAATTTTGATACACTCCTTGAGGAAGATTCAAAGAGGTTACACAGAGCCTCTGAGAGCCTTTAAAATATGTTTCAAGCCTTTCAATCTGTTGACATAAGTTATTATTTATTATTATTATTGACATATTTAAGGTTATTCGTTACAAAGTTTCTCAATTGTCAAAATTTTACAATGAAATAAAAAAAAAAATATTGATTGTAAATTATTACACAGATTGCTTAAACAGACAGCATAACTTGAAAATAAAAGCAAAAAAACATAATATTCATGGCAAACACTAAAAACTCGTTAACATTATAGTAGGCTTTCTCAACTATGTTTTCAATGTTTAAGCACACTAACATACGTAATGATTAAAAAAATACTGGCCTTTTGGCGATTTCTGTGATTTCTTTGCGGCCACATTGATGTATTTTTAATTATTTGTTGTTTTATTAGTATTTGTTGTTTCGTCGCCTCACCTCACAGGTCTGCTCAGCGGGCCTGTGAGGCTTGATATAACCTCTTCCAGTCCACACAGCTATATTATTTTGTATTTAATATACAAGTGGTAGTTTCGACCATGCACCCAGGAATTTTCATTGCCTCGGAGGCTGCTCCCCGTTCTTTAATACAGTAGCGTATATGGGAATGAAAGTAATCAAGTTTTATGGTATCAATATCTAATGTTGACTTAGCAAGGATAAAATACATAAAAAGTTTACAGCTTAATTAACACTTAAGTGTGCTATCAAATGACTCTCCAAGTATTTTATCATAATTATATTTATAAGTGTGAGTTAAGAACTAGCTTTTTGTCTTATTTAAAGTTAACTTATTTACTATAAACCTGTCATTTGCGTGCTTTACAATATCGTCTATTTGATTAACTATTTTATTCCCATTAACTGTATGTGTAGTATCATCCGCAAATCTTGGACTCATGGCTCCATATTCAGGGAGAATCATTATGGTAAATTAACAACGGCAGGTGTCTAACAACAGAGTTCTGAGGCACTCCGTGCTTAGAAAGCCTCGGAGCATTGTCTCTCCATTTACTTGATTGTCTACTCCATTGGTGACTTGAGTCCTTGCCTTGAGGTATGACTCGATGAGAGCTAGCGGGGTTCGCCTTACACCGTAATGATAAGCTTTTGAAGTAGATAGCATGACCAACACAATCAAAAGTCTTTGCTTTTGTTAGGTCGCAGGATAATGTAATGCCATCTTCCTTGGATTCAAAAGTCTCATTAATGAATAAATCAAAGCATTAATAGCATTCTGTGAGGATAAACAAAAAATGGCTTATACATATAAATAAATAATAAATATATATATATATATATATATATATATATATATATATATATATATATATATATATATATATATATATATATATATATATATATATACGATTCATATGTGTATACTTTTTTTTCAATGGCCGCTATTTTGTTAAAAGGATGAGGTTTCGTTTTCATGATAAATCCTGTCAATGATCTTACGTTAGCTATAGTGTCTATTGTTGATTTATTAGAAAAATTAACTAATGAAATCTGTATGGTCCTAGTAGACCAATGCCACAAAAAAAATAATTAATATTTTAATTAAATATTTCTAACATAGCATATTTATTCTAACTAACATATTTCTATATATTTTTAAGTTGCAAGCTTAAATACTTGCAGGTTGAACTGAAAGTATGAAAGCACGCGAAGTACATGATTGGCGTGTCCATCTCACATCCTCTAACTTCGTAACGACTTAGCTACTGCTTAGGAATATTAACGAGTTACTGGAGCCGTTATATATAGATGCATTTTATTATTCAGCCTGCTCGCTAAGGAAACAATAATTACATCTTGTGTAGAACATGTAATACATAATGTATTCGTGTTGTCCTAGTCTTTGAAATTGTACAAAATCATCAACTAAGTAAATCAAGTATTTATTTTATCGGAATTTTCAAGTTTTGGCTAAAAGTTAGTTGTTTTTATTCCGTCTACTTCCTCTTTATTTATCTGTGTGTGTTAAGTGTTCCTTGTTGTTTGAATAGGATGTTGTAATGTTTTTAGCACTAACTATGACCTTGCTATCATTAATTTGATTTTGTTTTTATTAAAAATAAGTTTATTTTACTTATACAATAAAATAAATAAAAACAGTAGGCCTTCGGCCTCTTGGTCTCTACGAGACATCGGGGCCATAAGGCCTTGTGTTGCCTAATGGCTACACAATATGTACATATAGATATTGGCCAATTTCTATATGTATTGCGTAAAACGTGATTTGTTTATATAAAGTTATGTATTTATGTCATATATTATTATTATTTTATGGTTATGAGTGTCCTCAGAAGATAGACCATTTACAGGCTGGTACCTAGTTGACTATTACTTATCAATTTTCGGACAGTTCTGCTGTATTTAAGATGGCTGCTTTTTGAATGGTTATAAATAGGTTTGGTGGCAAGTTGTTATAATCATTATTATTAATATTAAAAAGTCAGTTTTCACAGGCTAGTCAAGAACTGAAATTTATTTATTCAACAAGAATAAAGAAATTTTATTGCTCAATTTTATTACCTAGGGAAAGCCGAAAAAGAAAACTTCATTTGCTTTCGAGTCCGACAGGCATATATATATATATATATATATATATATATATATATATATATATATATATATATATATATTATATATATATGGGGTATATTAGGAGTATATAATATACCCACAAAGTGGGGAGGCTTTAGTGTGTGGAGACGCAGGTTCGGTTAAAAATATACAAATGTATGACACTATATCGATATGATGGGAAGCAAAGCATCGCATCCTTTGCTTCCCCCATAACCAATGTGAACTAATAGATACACCATCTAGGAAGCAACAAAGATACCAGGCACTCGCATGGTATATACAGAGCGAGTTAATGACACTGTATCGATATGATGGGGAAGCAAAGCATCGCATCCTTTGCTTCCCCATATAACCAATGTGAACTAATAGATACACCATCTAGGAAGCAACAAGATACCAGGCACTCGCATGGTATATAGAGCGAGTTAATGACACTGTATCGATATGATGGGGAAGCAAAGCATCGCATCCTTTGCTTCCCCATATAACCAATGTGAACTAATAGATACACATCTAGGAAGCAACAAAGATACCAGGCACTCGCATGGTATATACAGAGCGAGTTAATGACACTGTATCGATATGATGGGGAAGCAAAGCATCGCATCCTTTGCTTCCCCATATAACCAATGTGAACTAATAGATACACCATCTAGGAGCAACAAAGATACCAGGCACTCGCATGGTATATACAGAGCGAGTTAATGACACTGTATCGATATGATGGGAAGCAAAGCATCGCATCCTTTGCTTCCCCTATACCAATGTGAACTAATAGATACACCATCTAGGAAGCAACAAAGATACCAGGCACTCGCATGGTATATACAGAGCGAGTTAATGACACTCTATCCCTGTGATGGGGAAGCAAAGCATCGCATCCTTTGCTTCCCCATGTAACCAATGTGAACTAATAGATACACCACCTAGTAAGCAACAATAATACCAGGTACTCGCATGGTATTTACATTGCGAGTTAATGACTGTATAAGTCTATATAGAGCTTACAACGCAGCAAATAGATAACATTAATTAAAGCTTAGCAAAGTATGATAGTAGATAACTATATAACTATGTAATACGAGTGCATGAACCTAGTGTGACCTTGCCAGCCTATTTTGTTGTTTATTTCAACTCATTATAAGAATATTAGCGAGCGATATATTTCGTTTGTATATTTTTTATTAATTTGAATTTTTGCGGTAATCCGCATTTCAGGTGTGAACATACGTAGGGGGGGGGGATAGGATTTTCAGTATCGCACCAATAAATATGTATTTTCGTTGATAACTTTTAAATTAAAAATTAAAAAAGATTATAATAAGAAAAATGTTGTTCTTATAACTATGAAGGGGCTAAATTTCAAAGGAATCCGCAACATTTTACCGCGTCTTATGTATTTTCGAAATGTTTGCTATAATTTTTGGCGGTTAATGACGTCAAAACAAATATTTTGCTGGTTCGAAACTTGTCCTTAAAATGTATTTATCTAGCAATTTTTACCTCTCTAGCTTAATGACGCTGGGAGGTCATGATAGGTGATATAATAGACACCCTGACAGATAGACAACTGGTTCAAAACTCAGAAGGTTTTAAATACCTAAAATGAAGAGGAGATATTTCCGTTTCATATTATTTATTAGAGCCAACTCAATACTATTCCTAGATAATCTCGGTATGAATGAGGCAAAGAAAAAATTGCCATCATAATGTATCTTGTTGTTATTTATGTTTGCCGCATTCTTGCTGTATATATTGTAATTGCTAAATATAACTTAATTTAGTTTAAAAAAGGTAAATGTTTAAAAGGTATATGTTTATACATTTAAAAATTAATATTCAAAATGACGATCTTTATCTTTATAAGACTTTTAGAGTGATAACTTTTAGAGGGGTATCTTTTAGAGAGATATCTTTTCGTCAAATTATTGCTCGATTCATCACATTTTCGGTTTAAACCATAGTAATGATTTAGACAAACAGTTGTGGACCATTGTACAGAAATAACAGTCTAGAGGTAGGTTGGAGTTGAGGAGAAGATTACACTGTGACAAGTTAGGTTACATACATAGATTGTTTACGTAGTCCTAGTCTAGTCTACACTGCCCTCGGATGCAGCTGTATGACTTAACTTACAATTTAACTACTTTATTAGTTCTCGCTAATTGTTTTTTTTTATTTCGACTGGTCAGTGTTATTACGGGCACCGCCATCTCTATTTGGTTATATTTACTCTATGTTGTACGTGCTTACTATTTCACGCTCATTGAATGAATTCAATAAACAAACAGTTGATTTGTTATGAATGAGATTTCAGTGGCAAGGTTATGAACAAGGCCAATAAACTATTTGTTTGTTTGCTTTTACTGACTCGTCACAAGTGTAATATCGTTGATTCGTAGTAAACGAATCAGGTACGAGGTACCTCGGCACTTTCTCTTGCCCTGTCGTATTCGCTACTCACATTCTCATTACTTTGGACTCGCTTCGCTCATCCTCAGAAAATAGAAATAACCCAATTTATATAGCAGTACGTCGTCGTACTGGCTTCACTTGCCCTCAGATAGTCCGTTTTATTCCCATTGCATTGGTTCCATCCAGAAACTGACCTATCTCAATGTTGCTAAACATTAGTGATCCGACATACCGTGGATATACTAACCGGATTGAAATGGAACTTTGTATTCTTATTTATAACATAAGCAGCGTTTTCAGAAATGAAGCTGCATCTTGTGCTTGCGCTTCGAGCACAAATACCTCCCTGCAAGTCATAACAATGTGTTTGAAGCAGAGGTTATTGAGGCTATAGGTTAGATCCATGTCATAAATCAAGTTTGATAAAAACACATTTGAATTTTTAAAGTAGTATTATAAGTGTATAATGGAACGTAAAATAGCATTGGACTAATGAAAATATAGAGATAAACAATTATATTGATAAAATATGAGGGATACAGGTATTCTGCAAAATTAAGCATAACGATCATATGAGGGATACAGGTATCCAGCGAAATTAAGCGTAACGATCATATGAGGGATACATATTTAGTGAAATTAAGCATAGTGATCATATGAGGAACAGGTATTCAGCGAAATTAAGCATAACGGTCATATAACTTTTGTCACAAGTTTTCTTGTCACAAAGTTGGGATTCTTGCCCACAAGGTTAGGATTCCCAACACAAAGTTATGATACCGGCCACAAAGTTAGTATGTCGGCGGCCATCTCGCCGCGAAACAACTTTATTTTAGAGAACAGTGAAAGGCATGACATTTTTACAAAATTTATATTGAATTAGATTTTTTAAATTTCTATGGAACATGCGAAAATATACGGACCATTCGTAGAAATACTACGGTAGGGAAAATCACCCTAAACGGAAAATACAGATGAATTTTCAGGATTCGGATTTCCACTTCTAACACAATCCTTATCTTATCCATACCTACGGTTTAAGTGGGGTAAAAATTGTTTTCGATTTCTAGATAAGCGTATTATGAAATGTAATTTTTTAAGACGCTTTGAGCCTATACTTTTGGGGGGCTCACGGGTCAGGCCTTTCAATGCGACCCCTACCTTACTTTTAATGAAAACACAGACCACTCATAACTTGACGGGTTAGTCTAAAACTTGACTTAAACAAAGATCTTGATATAAAAGCGTAGAAATGACACCAAAGGGTATAACAATAATAATGAAACCATTTGATTACAACTGACTTTAAAACTGTTTCTGTTTTTGAGAATTCGCTCCTGTTTCTGTTTTAGGGAATTCGCTCCTGTTTCTGTTTTAGAGAATTCGCTCCTGTTTCTGTTTTAGAGAATTCGCTCCTGTTTCTGTTTTTCGCTCCTGTTTCTGTTTTAGGGAATTCGCTCCTGTTTCTGTTTTAGGGAATTCGCTCCTGTTTCTGTTTTAGAGAATTCGCTCCTGTTTCTGTTTTAGAGAATTCGCTCCTGTTTTTATCTGGTTTATCTTGACTTTAATATCCCATAACTATTTCTTGTTTAATTTCATGTTAAGTTAATGAGATGTGATTTAAAAAATATTATGTTTTAAATTCAGACACGAGATAAATCAAACACTATAAATAACTCATTAAAGGTAATTTAGATTAGTAAATTAGTTTGAAATGATTGCAAAAGATAGAGGTAGGTAAATGTCCTTTCTCCTAACAATCCGTTCACTGTGCTGTCCATATACCAACAGATAACTGTTAAAGCTTTCATGGTGTTTAGGCAAAGATCATGATTGTCATCAAATTATACAAACACAAGTTTAAGACTGATAATATGTTGTCTAGACGCAATTATATTTTAACAGATTAATAATTAAATAACTGACCGGTTTCAACTGATATACAGGCTCCTTTAGAGTTGTTTGTAAAATCTCATGTTATACTTGTTGAACTCTGAGCTGATTATTGATTTGTATACCTTGATGACTATGAATTGATTATTGATTTGTATACTTGATGGACTATGAATTGATTATTGATTTGTATATTTGATGAACTCTGAGTTGATTATTGATTTGTGTACTTGATGAACTCTGAGTTGATATATGATTTGTATACTTGATGGACTATGAAATGATTATTGATTTGTATACTTGATGGACCTGAGCTGATTATTGATTTGTATACTTGATGAACTCTGAGTTGATTATTGATTTGTATACTTGATGAACTTTGAGTTGATTATTGATTTGTATACTTGTTGAACTCTGAGTTGATTATTGATTTGTATACTTGATGAACTCTGAGTTGATTATTGATTTGTATACTTGATGAACTCTGAGTTGATTATTGATTGTTATATTAGATGAAATCAGAGTTTATAACACACAAATCTTAAGGTGTCTGTTTATCAGTTGAAACCAGCCTATTATTTAATTGTTTATCTCTTAACATATAATTGATGTTATTTGTTCTAAAATTCTGTTAGTATAATATCATCCTTACCATGTCATGTTCAACGTATACTACAAAATGTACGTCAAAGCATCTAATGATACAGGTGAAGAGCCGAGAAGTGCTAAATAGGCCTGTCGTCAGGTAGCTAGTATAACTACTAGGGTTATTTACTTAGACTGTCTCTACATTTAGAACTGCTAATTGTATCGAAATGTAACAGAGGCCTTAAAGCCAAATAATCAGTTTGGATTCAGTCGAGACTCCACCCAATGAGTCAACACATCTGGTAGTTTCCAGTTTGGGAAAAAATTCTACGCCGACTTGATTTCCTGCCTAATGTTTCAACTTACCTTAACCATGATTATAAACCTGTTGTAAAGTATAAAATTGAAATTTCCCTTATTAACTAATTTCAATCGGGGTTCCCCATTCAGAATGCAGATTTTAAAACTGTTAGAATATCGAATCGTTTGGAAATTTGGTGTCTTTCGGGTTTTGGACGGTTAACAACCATGAGGGCTAAACATCTATTGAGACCCTTCGACTATTCTAGAACCCTGCTGCTCTGCTTAAAAGCGTATGATTAAAGTAGGATTTAGTTGTGACGTGGGAAAATCTAGCTTGACCTGTTTTGAAGAAATGAAGTTAAATAAGCGAATTGTTGAATTTAGTAAATTAACAAGTTAAATGAAGCCTGAAGTTCATAAATAATATATTAAGAATATAATAATCGAAACCTCTTACTAGTACATTATGCTACTAAGCTATGTCTTTTAAGCTCTAAAGTTACTATTTTTTCAAAACTAGGCAGTGAAATAGGAAAGTTAGTTTAGAACCTAAAACAAAGCTAAAACCAATTTCTCAATCAGGAGAACTAAAATTAACCTTCTCCTAATGTGTGAAGGTTATAATAAAGCAATCATTGCCGGCCTTTTGCACATTACTGTGTTGCGTTAATTTGTATTTTAAACAGTGAAGTAATTTTTATTTTATATTGTTTATTTGGTGAGACCGTTCATTAAGTTTTGACAAGAATGATTCAGAATGAACCGAAGAGGTCCATAAAAATAAATATAGTAACTATAGGAAATGTATAAATTATTACAAAGAAAGAATCAAAGAAGCCCACAGGGGAAGAGAGTTCCACATTCATAGAGTTTTGTTTGGTTTTAGAGGAACCATTCCAATGAATACAAAATTATTTTTTGACAAGTTCGGCATTTAGTCTAACTATTTTTAGACTTTATGTAAAAATACAATTTAAAAGTTGTAATTTTATTTTTATGAAGATTTGTTATAGGTTTGAATTATAATGTAATGAATTACATTACCATTACATCATTAATGAATTATTTTCTTTATGATAGATGGAGTTTGCTGATTGTTTCAGCAATGCTTCTAAGTACAGCTCCTCTTTATATTGTAGATTTCCTAAACAATGTGTTTCCTCTAATTGATGATGTTTAGGTTACTTTTTCTATGTTTCAAAATTTAAACGATAGGGCCTCTCTATTAATAATATTTCTATGCGATCCACAGTAAACATAGATATATATTACTAGAGGGAGCATAGCTTATCTTAATCAGTTGAGAGGCTTAAAATATCTTTTTGGGGCTCTCAGAGGTTCTGTGTAACTTCATTCAAACCTACTCTAGGAGTGAGTTAAACAACCCATAGGGTTGAATTTTAAATTACTCTCTCTAGTAATAACATCTCTATGACAATGCATGATACATTTAAAACCAGGAACATATTATTCCTTAAGAAACTCTATTATGGTTGACTTTAGAAACGTCAAAAAAGTTACCTGTACACCTTTAATTATTATAAAATGACAGTAACTTATATAACAGACCTTTTACAATACAAAACAAAACAAGAATAATTTACAAAAAGCCTACGAGGCTTGGTTTATTATAATCTTAGCACTCTCTTGAAGAAAAGAAGGATTTAATGAGGTTACACAGAGTCTCTGAGATGTTTCAACCCTCTATATGTATTGAAATAGGGTATGCCCTTATACATCTCTAATCTTTATCCCCAAAAAGATGTTTTAATCAATTTTAAAACATTCAATGAATTGAGATAGGGTACGCCCCCTCTTGTAATATAATGTGATTCTAATATCAAATTTTGTACGTACCTTAAGTAAAGATTTGATTTAAAACAGCTTTCAATTAACGTCAAATTTTAACATTTAACGTGACGAACAATTGTAAAAACTTTTTTATGTTTCTTACTATGTGTAATGTGAACATTAACAGGGAAATATTTTAACAAATACTGTTGAAAAGTTATTGCTTACAAGTTTTTAAGCACTAAGTTCGCTTATGTACAAAGTATTTTTTTTTTGTTAAATGTATTGAATTACTTACCGCGAAACTTACTTCAACGGACTTTTTGAAAGGATACTTATTGTGAAGTATTTATACAAACGTGAAAATGTTCACTATCCGAAATATGACTCAAGTGAGAAATAATTTTAATTTATACTTATTTATTTGCTTAAATTTTGGTTTTTCGAAGTTTTATTGAGATTCGTGATTAAAATCTTCGTTTGAATTTCTTTATGAATCGTTTTTTTTTATTCGTCGATTTATCGTATTTTAGATCGTGATATTGGTATGGTTATAGCGAGTGCATGATCGTAGCGAGGTATTGTTAGAGACTGATAGTTATTTTGGCTCGAGTTACGTAGTCCAATGTGGTAGGGATAGTTTAATGTGGTGTGGGTTGTTATGAATACACAAGTCACTGGTGTTCTCAAGCTTTGGGTTGCCTTCTGGTCAATCGGATACATGAATGATGCATTGTGTCGCTCTTACGGCATGGAAGAGGGGTTCAGCATCAATACAGTGGATATCCGTTTGATTCCATATCATATGAGTAGCCGTGTTGACAATCCTTGACTTACTTAAGATATGCCTTAATGTTTATTATGTTATTGACAATAGTTATACAATTTTTTTCCTTAAAATCTGGTACATTGTGTCAACTATAATGCAATGTAACCTTTATCAATTAAGTCTAATGAAAACCTTATCAAGTCGGTACTTTTCGCAACAACTTTACTTTGGACTAGCAGCTGCCCATGTCCTCAACAAGTCATGTTTATCCTAATAGGTAGTCCAAGAGCCGGACCTGAAAAAAATGTGTCTCATTTTGTACTACTTCAAACCAAACTATTCTGAAAATATACCTTAAATTATGAAGAAAAAGCATAGTCTACCTATCCAGATTGGAGCCTTTTATATGATTGCGCATGCTGACAATTTTATAAAATCGCACTAATTCCGGTTTTCTTGCAATAAGTGGCTCCCTGTAAGTTGTGTGCAAAATGAAGAGGCATTGATTAATGTGACAGCGTACACTTAATTACTAGCTGACAAAAAAAGAGAGTCAACATTTTCTTTACAGAATTCCTATATTAACCAAAAAGACATTGATCTTAAAACTCCGTTGAATCCGTAAAGAATTTGAAATGCCAACTGAACGTTTTGACATTTTCTTCCTAACAAGTAAACAAAAATAAAACAATATAAAAACTAAATCGCTGGCGGCGACATGGCTCCTCAAAATGGTGCATTGGCGCCATTTTCATCATTGTGGCTCCTTGGCGGGGCCTTACCCTGGTCATTAGGTATTACGAGTACTAGCTTATGAATTGGTCTGTCCAAGGTCTTCCTGTCCTTAAACGTTACTTGGACTCTTCGTGTTAAACCGTCGCTACTAGGATAAGTCTTGCTTACTCTAGCTAGCGGCCAAGTGTTTCGTGGCGTAGCTTCGTCTTTTACAATAACATAGTCACCTATTTTTATATTCCGTTTTACTTGTTCCCATTTTTCTCGCCGCTGTAGATTAAGAATGTACTCTTTACTCCATCGTGTCCAGAACTCGTTTGCTAGGTGTTGTACGTGCCGCCATCTTTTCCTTCCGTATATACATTCATTGGTAAATTTTCCCGGAGCTGCTAAGGGTGAGTTTAATTTACCCAATAAAAGACTATTAGGTGTTATAGGTTCCGGATAAGAGGGATCGTTGATATTATCGATGCTCAAAGGTCTACTGTTTATGGTACACTCGCATTCTGCTAAAAGAGTTTGTAGACTATCTTCTGTAAGTAAACCAGGGTGGTTGAACATTAGGTAATCTAGGATTCTCCTTACTGTTCCGATTTGACGTTCGACAGCGCCATTCATATGACTTGCTGCTGGTGTATTAAAAACGAAGTTACAACTCCGTTCGGTCATTATTTTTCTTACGCTCTCTACGTCAATTTCATCGAGAGCCCTTTTAAGTTCGTTATTTGCACCAACGAAGTTTGTGCCCATATCTGAGCGTAAAAGTCGTACTTCTCCTCTCCTACGTTGCGATACAGTTCGCGACGTTTATTATCCAAATACCGTTATTTCGAATTGCGTTCAAAGTTGTTCCTCGACCTTGGTGGTGCACTTTAAAATGGTAATATCTGATTACAAGAGTAGTTACGTGTGATTTCTTGGGAAGTAATATGGGATGCTTATGCTCTATTGAGAGAAAAGAGTGTTTGATGCGACCACCTACGCGTAGTAACCCGTTTTTGTCAAGATAGGGTCGAAACGCGGATAAGTCGTGTTTACTTTCGCGAGATACGCGCTTCCGTGACTGGGTATCACTGTTATTTTCTGTTAGTAAAGCTATAGTTTTCCCAAAGTTCTCATATTGAATGTGTCTAAAAATTACTTTCTCGGCTTCTTCAATTTCTTCTACTGATAAGGGTTTTTGATTTAAGCTAGGCGCAGCCATACCATCTTTCTTTCCTTTTAATAAGATAAAAAGCCGTCTAATAATAGCCACGCTTCTTCTCAATATTGGCCACGACTTAAACCTTTCAAATCTCGTTGCTATATTACTCGTGAGAGAAGCTTCCGTTGAACGGCACGAAACCTCTTTTCGTACCTCTGGGTCATCATCAGGTATTTCGGTTGTGTCGCTGACTTCATAATTAGCTGTATAAGGACTCCATATAGCTTCAGTTTCACAAAGAAATTTTGGTCCAGTTAACCATGTAGATTTAGACAGCTCGGTTACATCTAGTCCTCTACTAGCGTGATCGGCTGGGTTTTCGACTGTTGCAACGTGGCGCCAACTTTTAGGGTCGGAGCAGTCTCGAATGGTCTGAATCCTATTAGCCACGAATACGTGGAATCTTCTCTTCTCATTCTTAACGTATCCAAGAACAACCTTACTATCTGTCCAAAAGAACCTCTCCACCCCCGGCAGTTCGAGCTCTCGAACTACCATTTCACTCGACTTGGCCATGGCTACCGCTGCTGTTAACTCTAGTCTTGGTATCGTCATTTCTTTCAGGGGTCGAACTCTGGCTTTCCCGAAGACAAACTTAACATGAGGTTTTCCTTGGTTATCAATTATCCGAATGTACGTCACATGTCCGTACCCAACTATCGATGCGTCTGAGAAGTGATGAAGTTCTACTTTAGCCTTGGAATAGTCAGTGACACTATTTGGCTTGAAACATCGATCTATTTGTGGGGTGTTTTTACTAAACCACTTTAATTCTGTTAGCCATTGCTCCCATCTGCATTTAATATGTATAGGTATTTCCTCGTCCCAGTCTTGCTTTACGGCGGCTCGGCCCGAGTTTTCCCGACACACGTCTTGTAATATAAACTTTCCTCGAACGACGAACGGTGCGAGAAAACCTAACGGATCGTAAACGGAACAAACAGTTGATAGTACCCCCCGTCGTGTCATAGGCTTACTCTCCACCACCACCCTAAACTGAAACACGTCAGATTGGACACACCATGTCACACCAAGGGCCCTCTCTAGTGGTAAGCTACTCATTAAGTCAAATTCCTCTAACCCTGACGCCCTATCTTCTTTTGGAATGGCTAATACAACCTCAGGACAACTTGAAAGTAATTTATGAAAACGAAACCCCCCTTTTGAACATAAAAGTTGAAGTTCCTTAATAAGCTCTATTGCCTCGCTAGGTGTTGACGCTGAACCTAAACCATCGTCTACATAGAAGTTTTTTTCAATAAACTTCTCTGCTCTATGACTGACAGTGGATCCATGATCATTAGCTGTTCTTCGCAGTGCATAGTTAGCACACCCAGGCGACGAGGAAGCCCCAAAAAGGTGCACTGTCATACGATACTCCTTAATTGGTTTGGATGTATCACCTCCTTCCCACCACAAAAATCTAAGGAAGTTGCGGTACTCTTCTGGAACAACGACTTGATGAAACATCCCTTCGATGTCCCCTACAAATGCTACTGGTTCTTTTCTAAACCTAAAAAGTACGCCTAATATTGAGTTAGTCAAGTCTGGGCTGGATATTAATTTATCGTTTAAAGATACACCTTTGTAAACAGCAGAACAATCAAAAACTATTCTAATTTTCTTCTTCTGAGGGTGGTATACGCCATGATGTGGTAAATACCACACCTTACCATCTATTACATCATCCTGCTCAGCTTCTTCAGCATGACCTTTTTTAAATAAGTCTTCCATAAACTTTATATAATCTGTTTTGTATGTGTCATCTGATAATTTGCGCTTTAGGGCCAAAAGTCTACTTTCCGCTAATTTTCTGTTGTTTGGTAGAACCGGATTATCAGCCTTGAAAGGTAGAGGCATCTGATAGTGGTTATCCGTTCTATGCTTAAGTCCAGTTTCGATCTTTTTTATGAATAACCTATCGTTGACTGAGAGCCCGAGCTCGTAACTATTATTCCCACTTGAGGTTTCAGCAAACATATTTATAATTTCTTTAACCGATATATGATTAATTCTAAAACTAGTTTGGTCATTAATTCCCGCCTTTTTTGGTCCAATTATGCCCCATCCTAATTCTGACCTAACACCATAAGCTTCATTACCCTGCCCTTTAACAACTTCCTGAGGGCATAGCGCTTGAGGGCAATTATTTCCTATTAGCATCCTAATTTCGACGTCTGCCATAAAAGGATGGATTTTGTCTTTTATTTTATCAAGATGAGCGTGCGACTCAGCCGTTTGTGGGGTAGGAATTTCGTTATGTGTAGCTGGAATAACATCTCTTGTGTAAACAGTAGGCAATTTAATAACTGAGGTACTGTCCATACTAGTAACGATCAACCCTGTAACTCTATGTGTTGTAATCGAACTTCTCGTATGTATAGTGCGCAAGTCTAGTTTTGTGCAAAAGCCGTCTGCTTTTAAATCTGACTTTAAACTGTCTGCTATGAAGCAAGCATCGCTACCCTCGTCTAGTAAAGCATAAGTTGTAATTTTAAGCTCAGGATTATCTATATGGTGCACTTGTACTGGAACAATAAAAGACGTAGTACCCTCAAAATTTAAATTTTTTCCTGAATCAATAATTCTAGCGGTTGCATTGTCCTTTTCTACTGAAGAATTTTCAATTTTGACCGAACGGTGTAAACAGGTTGGATGTCGCTTTCCGCAACCTTCTACTTTACATATCAGTCTGTTTTTACACCCTTTAGCAATATGGAAGGCTTTCAAACAAGAAAAACATAATTTATTTTTTTCAATAAACTCCTTTTTGTGTTCGTAACTTTGGTTAGAAAATTTTGAGCAATCCTCTAAAGTATGTTTTGATTGACAAAATAAACAAAAATATGTCAAATCTAAAGTGGGTTCGTATTTTTTTTCCTTTGACGCAATTTGGCGTGTCTTTGCATTGTGTGGCCGTTCGTAGGAAGTAGACGGTTGAGAATAGTTACGGCTCTGAGATCCACCTTCGTAATAACTATAAACTGGATGGTTAAGATCATTAACCATGTCAGAAACAAAACTGGCCATATCCGAAATAGTTTCGTTGCCGTCCTTGTTTTTTATCAATGAGACCCATTTAGGCCGGAATGTCATGGGCAACCTACCCATGACCTTTTTTAAACATAACTTTGAGCTAACCTCAGCATAACTAGGCCCTTTAAGAACTTTGCTAGCCGTAGTTATTAAATCACAGAACTCGCGAAGCGCTTCCCCATCTTTTAAATTAAAGCTCAGTCCCAGAGTTAATCTTTTAATCCATGCTTCCGTAACCGCTACACGGTTGCCGAATCTTTCCTCTATACGCTCTATCGCTTCAACAAACGATAGACCAGGGTTGTTTTGAACAAATTTAAGGGCATTTCCTGTCAAAAATTTTGATAAAAACATTTTCTTCGCACTATCTGAGAGAACTCCGTCCTCTAAATGAGTGCGGACCTCTTCACGAAATGTAGGGAAATCTAAACTGTTACCTGAAAATTTAAATGGTTCGAAAGAATTTAGAAGTTGCATTTTTGACATGAGCAACAGCGGTTCTGTAGTGACTTGATTCACTAATTGAAATTTAGGGGAATTGCTAGTAGGTTCTGAATTATTTACTTGTGTTTCTAGATTATTATTATTGTTAACTAAAGGTTTACTTGAGACAGCTCTATCTTTTATCTCCGAAAATGAAACAAAATCGGGTTTAGTGTTAGCACTTTTAACACTACTTCCATTGCTGGCTTTTCTTGAACCACTAACGACGCGTTTTACGTCTTCGGGGGCTAGTTCTTTATTTTTCAAACTACGAGCTAACAGCTTACTCTTATTAATTTCAAACTCAATCTGAAGCCGTTTTTCTTCGAATTGAGTTTCGAATAACCTTTTCTGCTCAGAGAGTTGAGCCTCGAAAGATTTTCTTTCGCTCTCTATGCGAGCTTGCTGAAGCTTAAGCTCCATTTCTTTTCGCTCAACTTCTAACTGGGCAAGCAATCTGAGGCTATTAGCGCTCGCTCCAGTTTTAGTCGACGCTCTTGAGGATCGCTCTGAGTTAACTAATTTAGATTTAATGGAACTAGGGCCCAAATTTTGAGAATAACTATAAGTATTAAGAAAGCTTTCAGAATCAATAATAAACCTGTCAAGCTCTTCTACTGCTGCCTCATCTCTACCATCCATACCAGAGAGAGTATTGACAGCTTGCTTAAAGTCATCAACTTGAATTCTTAGATCGCTTATAGTTGAGCTAAGAACCGTTAGATTTGCCGATTTTTCTGCTCTAGGACAGATACCGACCCTACTTCTTAGCAACAACACCTCGTCCCGCAATTTAACTATATTTCTCTTTTGCGAGCGGATGTTGCGCATAATATTATCTAAGATAGGGGGCTTACCTTCCTCTCTCGGCTCATCCTTAGTTTCTTCAAGATCAAATTCATTTAAATTTTCCATATTTTTGACTTGACTTTGACAGATTTTATTTTCTATAACTTTCTTCTGTAGTTCAGACAAGATTCAAATTCTTTACTGTGACAGCGTACACTTAATTACTAGCTGACAAAAAAAAGAGAGTCAACATTTTCTTTACAGAATTCCTATATTAACCAAAAAGACATTGATCTTAAAACTCCGTTGAATCCGTAAAGAATTTGAAATGCCAACTGAACGTTTTGACATTTTCTTCCTAACAAGTAAACAAAAATAAAAACAATATAAAAACTAAATCGCTGGCGGCGACAATTAAAGCTGGTAAAATTCCTATAAAACGAGTGTTTCATCATCAATCGGATGACTACAACCAAAGTTATGGGTTTCTAAAACACCAAAAAATGATTAATTTATGCCAAGTCAGAAAATTTCTTTAAAAAATATTGACTTTATGTGCATTTTTTAAAAAAAATTGGCCTCTTCATGTTTTGCACACGACTTACAGGAAAACTGTGATTAGTGCGATTTTATAAAATTTTGAGCATGCGCAATCATATAAAAGGCTCCACTCTGGATAGGCAGACTAGGTTTTTCCTTCATAATTTAAGGTATATTTTCAGAATAATTTGGTTTGAAGTAGTACAAAATGAGTCACATTTTTTAGGCCTGGCTCTTGAGCTATAAGCTTAAAGTGGTATTACTTTAATAATACCATTGTAATAATATTACTCGATTTTACCAATTATTTAAAGGATTGCTGACGTCATAACCTTTATAATACAATTTGACGCAAAAAACAGTATTAACTAACAGTTGTGGCATACCTAACAAATTTCATCCTGTTTTAGAGGGCCTATAGCAGGTTCTACTAGTGAGAGCTCCGAAAACAAATTGAAAAGTTGGCCTAAAAATGTGCTGAACATCCATGGAAAATAGAAAAAATGATGGGATCAATATGTAATTTGTCATGCTGGTCTTGCTAAATAAGGACCTACAAAAGTTCTAAGTTACATCTTATTATCAGAATTAGTTCAAATGACAAACGTTTTTTAAAAGTCGTTAAAAATCGATAAATGATCAAAGTGAATTAAAATTTGGGACAAGAGTATTTCATTCGGTAATGGATATGTTTACGTAATTTTATACCAATACGGCTAGGATTATATTTACGGTTTATATTACATCACTCATGTTAGGTAACATCAAGCAAGGTCAGTACCTGGATGGTTGACCAATAGTAATAAAACGGAATGACAAACGAAACGAGTCTAAAGTATCAGACAGTACCTCCCTCAATAGACAGTACCTTCCTCCGCGGCACAAGATATTTGTTTATCTGTTGTGGAGGGATAAAACCTGGTTAATAATACATATGTATTCTTAATAGTTGTAAATTTTAAAAATAAAGGTTTTTTTTTTTAAAAAAATACGTATTCTTTTATAAATAAGTTTTTGTTTATTCTGAGGACGAGCAAAGCGAGTCCGAATTGGTTAGGATGAGGGTATAATATCCCCGGGTATCCCGCACCCGGTTTGGTTTAGTAGGTTTATAACTTGAATTCATCATTGATAATAATACTAATGCCCGTTTAGAGCCTTGTGGTCCATCAGAGATAACCCCTGCGGGAACCATCTCTAGTGTTGTGGCAACCGTTACGCTCAAAGTGTAATCTAAAGTTGGCTATAAGTTATTTGAACAATAATCTTTTATTAACTGAGAGCGTAACCTGAGATGCGAACCCCAGACCTCCGTGGTCTCAAAGGTCAGTTTAATACCTGACGCCTTAACGACCTCGACCACGGAGGCGGCTCATCATTGATACGATTTGTATTATTTCATTGGTATAGGAATTGCTGTGTGTATAAGAAAGCTTTATGTATGTTTCAGATCCATGTATCTATGTTCTACGTTACGCAGGTTCCTTAGAGTTGGGAGATAAAACTCACGAAGTCTCCACCACAGCCCTCAGGATAGTTCAGAGGATGATGAAGGATTCTATACACACTGGTCGAAGGCCTTCTGGAGTTTGTGGCGCAGGTGAGTTTGAAGTTTGTATCTATAAGATTTGTAACAACGAGAGTCCTTTGATACCTTGCTGCTCTGTCCCACTTTGATACCTTGCTGCTCTGTCCCCACGTTGATACCTTGCTGCTCTGTCCCCACTTTAATACCTTGCTGCTCTGTCCCCACTTTGATACCTTGCTGCTCTGTCCCCACTTTGATACCTTGCTGCTCTGTCCCCACTTTGTTGCATTTATATTGCCTCAATATTAGCGAATTTTCTAATGTTTATGTAAAAAAAATATATATGTCATACGGTATAATCAAAACTAATGCTGATATTTTTTATTTGACTTTCTTTCACCTTTTTGTTTGTCCTGCACAGCAGTATATATACTAAGTTTCAGCTCCGTCCAAAATGTTTTTGATTTTAAAATAATGTTTGAAACTTTTTTTTTTTTTTTTTTTTGTATTTGAAACATACCACCCTGTATATGTTTGTACGTCTCGCGATAACTGCCGTAAAAATTGACCGACTTTGATCAAATGTAGTATGCGTGTGGTACTAACATGGTACTAACTTACATGTCAGAGTTGTATTGTTTGTGGATAAAACTTGAAAATAGTTTTCATTTAGGGATGAAGGGAGCGAACTGAATTCTTTCTTTCATATTAAAAAAGGGTTTTATCAAAGTACGAGTTAAGCGAGCCCTATTACTATTTATCAATATTAAAGCAATCTAGCGAGCGAGACGAGCCCTTTTTAATTAACCCTAATTTATCATTAAACAATGAAGCAATCCGCTTTTCACGTTCCTTAGTATATACTTTAGCAATTTTGCGAGCGAAGAAAGACTCTTTGCTTATCATGGCATATATATTTATTCAAATTTAGCGATCGAAGCGAACCTCTTTGCCTAAATTAACCTATTGTTTTGTAGCAATTTAGCGATCGAAGCGAACCTTTTTAATGTATTTTTTAAGAGCGAGCCCTCTTGGCATGATTAGAATGGTTATTTTTGGCAGGCAATCTAGCGAGCGAAGCAAGCCTTTTCAATCTTACAAATTACCCTCTTTGATATATATACACACACACATACACACACACACACACACACACAAGTAGTAAATGAGCGTAGGGAACCAAGTAAGATTCTATTTTCGTTCCTTACTACATAAATAACTATTTCCAGTCAAATAATTTTTGAGTTACAAATGCTGTTTGTCTTTGAATGTCTCCTTGGATTAAATTAGCATAAGTTAAGAAATGGTTTAGCGTTTTATTAACATAACGTATGTTTCAGCACTGCTACTGGCTTCAAGGCTACACAGCTTCAACAGGACAGTGGGCGATATAGTCAGAGTCGTTCAGGTCCACGAGTCTACCCTCAGGAAAAGGTCAAAACACCAATCAAAAAATTCTTTCTAATTTTCATTTTTAGTTCTTTTAATTTTCCTCGCCTACAACTGTTGATATATAGGAAACAAATTGTGTTCACCCTAAAATCCGAAACCGAGATGTCATCATAACTATGATGACATCAGGGATTTTTATTAGTTTCAGGGACTTTTATTATGTTCTCAGTGATTTTCATTACGTTTTATTATTCATGAAAATGACGCTTATGAGGTCATTAGGATGACGGAAGTTGAGAGCTGAATGGGGGGGGGGTCGATTCCGATTAACTTCCTGATACCAAATACATATGTTCGAAAAATATTTAGATATATATCTACGGTTTTTGTTGCATCTCTTTTGTTACGGAGCGTCGATCGTGGTCAGTCGGCCAATGGGTGACCGCTGGGGTTAAGACTAAGTTTTCTTGTTTGGGAATGAGCAAATCGGGACTGATTGTGTATTAAATTATAAATTAAGCGATTTTCATATTCTGAGGACGATCGGAGCGAGTCCGATTTTGTGAGGATTAGCGTAGTGAAGATGAGAAAAAGTTACGAGGTACCCTATACCCATTTTTGAAACCTTTTAATATACGTTAATATTGTTTATCTATGCCATGGTATTGAAGTATAAATAAGTATTAACTGCAGTAATTGGCAATACTTGGACTTTTTTCCTACACCAAGTATATTGGCTACCAAAACCCCTTGCTTTTTACTTATTATTCTAAGCCTGCCATACTTAGGTGTATTGCATTGTTTAGAAATTAGCATGTGTCATGCATGAACACTATGTGACCACTAAGCAGACTCTGACTCTACAGTAATGGTCTTAAATATTGCTTAAATGAGGTACATTTAGGATTAAATGGGTTAAGGATCTTTAATTCCTGACATCTTACTGGTTAGAGTCCACAGGTTTAAGCGTAGGAAAAGCAATACAATTCTAGTCTCATCGAATTAGTATAAATATATATCAGAGCCAGTAATTTAACTGGTAAGAGTCATTTTCACCTGCACTGAAAGATGACCTTTAACAGTTTGTCGTATTACTAGTTATATAAGTGGCATAATGCCACTATATTAACAGAATTTCAAAAGTTTTAGTCAAAAAACGTGATTTTCTTAATCTATATATGTCAATCGATACAACCAATACTGATGCTGGTAATAAATGTTTATCTTTATTCATGTGTTGACCATACACACTAGTATATGTTTGTGAAATTTCAGCCTGATCAGACAACTTTTTGAAGTTTTGTGATTTTTTAAAAAAAAATTTGCTGAGTTATTATTGTGGGTTAATGATGTCATCGGATATTAATGAGATCAATTTTCATACCAAGTTTCAATTTGATCCTCTGTAATGTCCCACCCTGTCACTTTTCGGATGACAGGATCACATGGGTCTAGGGATTATGAGTTACCATCGTGTTCTGCTATTCAAGGTGCTCATGTTGTGTTTGGTACCTTTTGCAGGTTATTAGAATTTGGTGAAACTCCAAGCAGTTCTTTAACATTGAAAGAATTCTTAGCTACAGATCTCATAGAGGAACAAGATCCTCCTTCTTTTAAAGCCGCTAGACTTAAAGATGAAATGATACTAAAGGTAAAAATACATTCTTGTCTTATATCCTTTGTGAGTTTAATAACAACCACAATTATTTCATCTAGTAAATGGTTGGGGGGAGAGGAGGGGTTAACACCCCACTCTTTACTCTTCTGATACATTAAGTTGTGTAGAAAGTATTGTGTTGACCCATAATATCCAATCCTGAGGTTTCAGCCGCATTATCTATCTTCAAGTGCCATTTCAGTTTAAACGAGAGGAGAAAGTAAATGGAATATGTATGTTTGGTGTGGAGGGTAGGGGGGAGTTATTGGTTGATGATAAATGTCTAGATGATGATGTAGTTAATGATAAATAAATGGTTCATGGTGAAATTTTATCATACAGGGTGGTCTAAAAGTCTCCCTCACTTAATTATTTAATTGTATAATTAAATTTTTTAAACTTGGGGGGGTTCTCCACTATGTATTGTGAATTTATTTGTTTGATTGACCATTAAGGCACATTGCCTCAATGTGCCCAGGGCACCAATTAGTTACCCTGGGGTGCCTAACTTCAAAATTTCAAATTGGACCCTGTATTTTTTCCAGTATATTTTGATTCAAAATAATTATTATTTTGCTCTTGGATTTTTTTATCATTTATAGTTTGCCATATGGGAAGGGGCAAAACTGTAAATAATTCTAAAATTTGCTTTGTTACGCACCAATCCAGTTCTTGCTCAGGTTTTTTTGTCCATGATTCATAGTCGCACTTACAACTGCTGTATTTTTACTTATCTTTCACTTTGCATGGATTTTCAAAGGAAATGGACATTTTTATATCATAGTTTGTATCAAACTATTCTCGCCCTTGTACGAGGTGTGACAATTAATAACGGGACTGTGCGTGCGGCAGATATCAGGCTTATGAGTGGGGAGTGGGAATGGAACATGATTGATCCTGTTTATTACTGTACAGAGTCCACTTGATCCCATCTTTCTATCTAGTCTAGTTTGGCTTTAAATTTCGTTTGAGTAAGGCATGGTGTTATTGGCGTGCCGGAAAAATGATTAGTTTAAAAATCGAGCAGCGATTAATTTGAAATTTCTGGTGAAATTGAGAAAACCTCCAAGTGAATGTTTTCAGTTATTGAAAGAGGTGTTTGGTGACAACTGCATGTCACGTACTAGAGTTTTTGAATGGCACAAACGATTTTCTGAAGGCCGGGAAGAAGTTGAATATGACGAACGGACTGGACGACCTGTGACGTCAAGAATTGAAGAAAACATAAAGAAAGTTAATGAAATTGTGCGTAAAGACAGACGTTTAAGTCTTCGAATGATTTCAGATTTATCAAACATTGACAGAGAGACGGTGAGAAAAATTTTACATGAAGATCTGAAAATGACTAAAGTTTGTGCCAAAATGGTGCCAAAAAACCTGACGCCTGAACAAAAGGAGAACCGAAAAAACATCTGCATTGACATTATGCAGCAATTGGAAGCAGATCCAGGGCTGCTGGAAAAAGTAGTCACATGTGATGAAACGTGGATTTTCAATACGATCCCGAAACAAAGAGACAGTCCATGCACTGGAAGACTCAATCATCACCAAGAATGAAAAAAGCTCGAATGAGCAAATCAAAACTAAAGGCCATGTTGATAATTTTTTTCGATGTGAAGGGTGTCATTATGGTTGAATGGTGCCACAGGGTCAAACTGTAAACCAAAAATATTACATCGAGGTCCTGGAGAAACTGAGAGAAAGAGTGAGGAAGAAAAGACCAGACATGTGGAAAAACAATTCATGGATTTTGCACCAGGACAACGCGCCCGCTCACAATGCGCTCTCGGTGAAGGAGTTTTTAGCAAAATATTCAATTCCAGTGCTTGAACATCCACCCTATTCACCAGATCTGGCTCCCTGTGACTTCTACCTTTTTCCCAAAATAAAAAGTACATTGAAGGGAACACGTTTTGAGTCAGTTGAAGATGTCAAGGAAAAAACGGCAGACTTGCTGAAGAGGCTGACACTTAGTGACATGCAGCACTGCTTTGAGCAGTGGAAAACTCGTATGCAGAAGTGTATAGATAGGGAAGGGGAGTATGTTGAAGGGATTAATAGTTATTTGTAATAAGTGTTCAATAAAGTATGTTTTTTCAGATCAGTCCCATTACTTAATTGTCACACCTTGTTTAATCAATATTGCACTATAATTTAAACACTCATAAAAATAATGATAAATAAAATAGTCTCTCCACTAAATTAAGTGGGGTGATTTTGTTATTTATCATTATAAGATAAACTCTTCTAGCACTGAGGTTTTTAATGACTGACACAGAGCTCAGTTTACCCTAATCTACAAAATGTTTTAGTGCATTTCCTTTGAAAAAGCCATGCAAAGTGACTGACAAGTAAAAGTGCTGCAGTTGTAAGTGCTACTATGAGGCAAATACCAAAAGCCTGGGTGAGAACTAGATAGCATTAATGCATATTTTGAACACTTACAAAAGTAGTCTTTTTGTACATTTACTCTTTTTCCTGCTGTAAAATCTTTGCTTTTTCCCTTGTTCTTAATTTGTTACTTATGGAAATAAACTATTTATTAATGACTTTTCTCCTGTAAAAAAATGTTAACTTAGAATTTTTATTTTTTTATTTTCTGATTCAGCAAACTAGGTTTTCGATAGGTCTGATCTCCCCAAGACTTATTTTTGTATCAATTTTGATTATCATATGTATTTATCAAATCGTAAAATAGCGTGTTTACAACATTTTTTGTGGTCGGGGACCTTTAAATGATTTTTGGCACGGTAAGACTTGAGTCTGGCTCCCTGCTAGTAGAATCTAAAATATTCAAAGCTATTATCTCCCTTTGACAAAATACTGGGCTATGTGATAATTGACTCCCCATTATATGCTATCAATCTCTACTTCATATTAAGTCAAAAAGAAATAACCATGAGTATAATTGGGTGTCTCAGTTAGAAAGCTTTCTCAGTCAAATAAATAGTGACTATGTTCTAAATTTAAACTTAAAAGAGCTTATTGCATCAACTCATACCATGGTAAACAATTTTAATAATTATTTTTTCCAATTAGACGTTGAGAGAGTTCTTAACTTGTTTTTTCTTACACCCAGTACATTAACACTTAGCTAAGATTTTTTACAAGTTTTTTTATCAGTTATAATAATGTTGTTTTACAATCATTTGAACAGGAGATATTGGGGATTTTATTGAACAAAGTTGTTAAACTGATGCAGTAGCTAATTTTACTCATACTCTATGAAGGTTCATAATGTGACTCAGGTTTTGGGGTGATTTTGTCAACAAGTGTCCTGAAGAATACATCCCTTCTCCCTGCATTATTGATGTTGGAAAATGATGCAATCCTGTATGATTTTATGAAAATTACTAATTTACTTACTTAATTTTCAGGAAATTGATAAAGAAAATTTAGATCAATTAGAATCTCAAATAGATGAACATATAAGTACAAGTAAGAAGAGAAAAAGAAAACATTTGGACTCTTTAGATCTGTCTTCACTTGCCGGAGGCAAAAGTAAATTAACTTTGTCATTTATTTTATATTTCATTCGTTTTGTAAATAGATTTCTTTATTCGAATAAAACAAAATAACAATAGAAATAAGAAACATGTCACAATTATAGTATGTCTAGCAGTTAGAGTCATCAAAAACTATTATATACACCATAGTCTTTCTTTAGTTGGTTTGTGCTCTTTAAATTGTTTTCAAACTAACCAAAGGTCATCATCAGTGCCTAACAAACATGTGAGGGAGTAAAAGTTTAAAAATAAAATAGAAAGCTCTAATCAATAAAATACAATGAAAAAACCTGTGAAATGAAATCATCATATGATACATTGTAGTATTTGCTTTCTTTTTTTTATTTTTTTTTTTTAAGTTTTATTTTCGATGGAATAATTAGTTTTAATTTGATTGATTTATTTATATAAAATATAAAACATTTATGTTTGAATTTGACAGGTTTGGAAGATTCTTCTCTAAATGAATTTGTCCAAGAGGCAACATTTGAAGTTCTCAAAGAATATTTGGATGACATTCCTGACGAGCCTTCTGAATTAGGTAATATTGGTCCTTATTTAACTTTTATAAGACAATCAAAAATTATGTTTACTTTTTTAGTACATATTTATAAATAAAATGTGTGCAGCTTGACTCCAGTGGAACTGAACTAACTTGTTGCATGTATTGTCATCAGGTCCTGACTTACTATCTCTTGGAGTTGACTTGGATACGGCTGAAAATAATGTGGATGACCCTCTCGTAGACTCAGCTCTGGAAAACTCTGCTCTTCAGGACAACCAAGATTCTGAGCAGAATAGGACTCAAGGTACAGTTTTATTGCTGTTGGTATCGGTAGTTGAAGTTGTTTTTGTTTTATTTTTTCCTTGAAGCTCTCGGGTAATTTTAACATTGTTTCCAATCTCCCAAATGCCACTCTACTAAGAATCCTTAGAGTTGGCCCACACTGCACTAGGGAAGACCTCAGCCCTTCTACCCTCCCCTTTACAGGAGTGCATTGACTTGTTCACAGTTTGTCTAGTATACTTTCCCTAATCCCACTACAGTCTTCGTTTAGTTTAAAAATCTTGACAGCTCAGTTTAGACACCACTGATTCTTAAGAAAAAAAATCCCTGCAAGAAGGGAGCGGGAAAAAAACTATGTAAACAAATCAGGTTATTTTACCTGTATTTTCTTGGCGATGTTTTTACATTTCTTTTGTGTAGTTTTATTTTAAAAGTTTGTCTAGTATACTTTCCCTAATGCCACTACAGTCTATCGTTTAGTTTAAAAATCTTGACAGCTCAGTTTAGACACCACTGATTCTTAAGAAAAAAAATCCCTGCAAGAAGGGAGCGGGAAAAAACTATGTAAACAAATCAGGTTATTTTACCTGTATTTTCTAGGCGATGTTTTTTCATATTCCTTTTGTGTAGTTTTATTTTAAAATATCATTGTTAAGATTAATTTGAAAGTAGTTTTCAATACGATGAAATCAAAAGAAGAACCACAAACAAAGTGAATGATTGCCGGGAAGAAAGTTTTTTCCCTTTAGCTGTTATTGAGGTAGGGATTTTTTCTCTTTTTAAGTGAGAGGTGGCAGCGGCTTCTCTGATTGGTCAATCCCCAAAATACTTATGACCTTGGGATTTTTAAACTAAACGATAGATGTAGCTACTCTAATCTCATTATCTAGCTCACTTACCACTAGTTCTACCAACCTCACTAGTTCCTCTAGTTTATTCATTAGACACACTGCCTTGTTTAGTCCAGTTCAGTCAGACAGGGAGAGACACCGGATGTTAGAGCACATAAACCTGTTATATAGTCCTGACCCGAAAGCCAGGAATCATGCAGAAAAATACTCAGCTACATATAATAGAAACGTGGATCCAGACTTGTCTCAAACTAAATACAATTCCATAATTGCCATAGAAAACCATATTAAACTTTGGCTGAATGGGCCGGCCTTGAATTCAAGACCTCCAAGAAAAAGTTCCAAGAGGTAACCTTATACTTAAAGTTTCACTCTGCACTTGAAACTAAAATGGAATGGTCACATTAACAATATAGTAATAATTACCTTATCAAGCAAATAAAGAGCTGTATAACTCCAGAAGGGCTTAAATCAACTTATCATGGCTTCTTTGAAAGCCGATTATAATATAAAATCATGTTATGGTGTTCAAAAGATGTGACTGACATTTTAAAGAAATAAAAGAGTAGTTAGCATCATGACCAACTCAAGTTTTCAAGATCATTGCAAACCTCTTTTGAAGAAACTGCTCATTATGACTGGTAGTAAACTTGTTTATCTTTCAAACTCTGAAGTATACTAAACTCAATATAGAAATTTCCAACGTGAGAAATAATTATCTATTCATGATTCCAGAAACAATTTCAATATACCTGATGAAAATTTCTTTGCTAATATAGGGAGTACCTGATTGGAAATCCATACTATTTGCACAATGAATTCCTCAAAGCACACATCTTTTAATTTAAACTTTTTTTAACTTTTGTATGCCTCGACAAGGCTTTATAAAACTATATTCGTCCTTCCCCAACAGGATTTACTCCCTATTTTCTTTTTTATTAAAGTATATAAATCTGGCAAATAAATTAAAGACCAAAGGACCTCTTTTCCCCAGTACTATAAATAGTAAAAAAGTGGCCTCCCTACAGGAGAATTCTTTTGCGACTAATTATTTTGCCATATTTTAGTAAAAGAAAGTGAAGAAGGTGCAGAAGAAGAGGACGGAGGAGAACTAGACCTGACAGGACTTGATGATGATGAAATTGAAACTTATCTGATGCCTGCTTCAGAAGTTAGGTCTAAAAACATTATATGGTACAACCTAAACTCAGACTACCTTCATGAACAGAAAGGTACTCTGTTCTTTTTCTTTATAATACTTCAAACCAACTTAAAGTCAAATGTTCAATGTGATAAAAACATCAACTCCAACTTATTTGTATAATAATTATATAAAAATGGCAAATATCCATAATTTCACAACTCGTAAAGCAAATTTTACTTACCAGATTCCAGACATAGACCGAGGCTTACAATAAATCATTTACTGTGTCAACTATAAAATTGTACAATAGTTTTAGTGATAAACTTATCAATGCTGAACATGTGAAACAATTTAAAAACTTTTCAAGGAAATCCTATTAGCAAGATATAGTTAATTCAAAATATTATATTAGATTCATATCAGTATGTATTCAATTGTTTATTAATTGTTTACAATTTAATCAATTATTTTTTAAAATTCATATGTTTTATTGTCATTTCTATTTATTATTTTTTATTACTTAAATTTATTTTTAAAATGTTATTGTTGCATTTATTGTTTTTGAATATTATTAATTTATCTTTTTTCATTTAGTTTTCCATTATTCCTGTCATAAGAAAAAAATATGTATGTATGTGTATACATATATATATAAATTTGTTTTCCAATTTTTTGTAGTTACCCTTTTTAATTTAATAAATATTGGCTGGAAGTTTAGTCCAATTCATAATTTCGAATGCTCCATTAAAAGTTTTATTTTTATTTTTAATTTATAAAGTTTATTTAAAAATGTCAATTTAATTTTAAATTAGCATGTTTTATTATAAATTATTATATTTTTGTTATAATTTTTTAATTAGTTTTTTGCTCCCCATCCAAACTTCCAGATCTGCTAGATTATTTTATAACCACTCCCATAAACAACCTGCATCCTTCTGCCATAACTCTTAATGACCTCTCATCAGACCATTCCCCTGTTTTATTTGTATTAGATCTTCATCCTAATCCTCCTCCTCCTCGCGAGACGCTCTTTAACGGAATAGTAGACTGGGACAAGTTTAGACAACTTATAGACGACAGACTAGACTTGAAAGTAAACTTAAAGACTGCTGACGATATAGACGCAGCTGTTCAATTTTTGACAGAAACTATACAACAGAGCATATGGGACTCAACAAAGCCTAGTAATAATACTTATCATCAACATGACCCGCAACTACCTATGAACATTAGAAACCTTATTAGGGAAAAACGTCGCGCTAGGGCAAGGTGGAAACAAACTAGACTTCCCTCTGACAAACTCACCTTTAACAGACTAACTAGACAACTTACTACAGCTCTACAAACGTACAAATCAAACTTATTTACTAACTATACAAAGACTTTAACCACAGAAAATAAATCACTTTGGCAAGCTACCCGTAAAATCCTTCAACATAAGACTATTCCTTCTCCGCTTAAAAAACCTGATAACTCCTGGGCAAAAAGTGATCCTGAAAAGGCTGAGCTTTTTGCCCAACACCTTTCAAACACCTTTGTTCCTAACCCTGATGTTAATGATGTTAATCACACCCAGTTTGTCAACGAAGATCTGAATACTCCTCTCCAGCTCTCTCCTCCCCCTCCAGCGTTTCACCCATCTGATGTTTCCTATACCATAAAAAAACTGCCACCTAATAAAGCTCCTGGCTACGATTTAGTAACCTCCTCTATCCTTAAACAACTTCCTAAGAAAGGCATCCTCTATCTCACGATTATTTACAATTCCGTCCTTAGAACAACTCACTTTCCTACCCTTTGGAAATTTGCCAAAGTCATTATGATTCCTAAACCCTCTAAACCTGCTCATTTACCTTCATCCTATCGCCCTATAAGCCTCCTCCCTGTAATGGGAAAGATCCTAGAAAAACTGATCCTCCGACGCATTTACCCAATCCTTGACTCCTTAAAAACTCTTCCCACACACCAATTCGGTTTTCGATCTATTCACTCTACCATTCAACAATGCCATAGAATAGTTGATGAAATTTCCACCGCTCTTGAGTCTAAGAAGTATTGCTCAGCGGTCTTCCTAGATGAAGCACAAGCTTTTGATAGGGTATGGCATGCTGGCTTACTTTGGAAGCTCAAGAGAATCCTTCCTTTTACATATTACCTAATCCTCAAATCCTACCTCGAAAATCGATTTTTCCTTGTGTCCTACAATTCTTCTACGTCTTCCATCTTTCCTGTAAAAGCCGGAGTACCACAAGGTAGTATTCTCGGTCCTATCCTGTACTGTATTTACACTTCCGACATTCCAGAACATCCATCCACCCTCATTGCATCGTTTGCTGACGATAAATGCATCTTATCCTCAAGCCCATCCCGTTTAATCTCCTCAGATAATGTTCAAGAGCATCTTGATCTCATAGGAACCTGGTTAAAAAACTGGAGAATCAAAATCAATCCCTCTAAAAGCACCCATGTCACCTTTGCCTTACGACCTGGTGAATGCGAACCCGTAGCTCTTAACCAAGAACTAATCCCTCAATCTTCCTTTGTTAAATACCTTGGACTATACCTTGACAGACGGCTCACCTGGGCTTTGCATACCAAGACGAAGCGACAGGACGCTAACAGACGCTACAAACTACTACAGCGACTTCTTGATAGACGCTCACAACTAACATTACATAACAAACTACTTATCTACAAGACTATTATAAAGCCCATGTGGACTTACGGAATAGAACTTTGGGGTAGCACCAAACCTTCCAATTCCTACAAAATCCAATCCCTCCAATCCATTATCCTACGTAAAATAGCCGATGCTCCATTTTATGTCTCCAATAATACCCTACATCATGACTTTAACATACCTTTTGTCCGTGACCTTGCAATATCTCGTTATAAATCCTTTCATGCCTCCTTTGCCAACCATCCAAATCCTCTCGTACGTACTCTTTCCTCTGATGAAAACCCTAACAACCCTCTCCGTAGACTCAAGCGGCAGTGGCCGCGAGACCTACTTAGAGACCAAACTTAAAACTAACTTTTAAAAAAAAAAAACTATCCTCCGTCCGCCTAGCTCTAAGCGGCTTGCCACTGATGCGAGGACATAGAGTCCACACTTGTGTATTTTAGTAATCGAAATACACAAGTATGGATCAAGACTGGTGCTCGTACGGAGGCAGGCTGCTCGGCTTATGCGGATAGAATAAAACAGATTTTGATCTAAAATTAATAATTTAATCATGCTCTTTATAGTTCATGTCAGCAAGATCTGCCACTGGCAGAACACCTTGTTTCATGTCAAGTTTCAAGTTAAATTATATCCCATTATCTTAATTACTTATAACAATGTAAATGTAGTTGTAATTACCAATAAAAAAATAAAAAAAAAAAAAAAAAAAAGTTTTTGCTCAGATATAAGAGCTGCATGTTTTAATTTAGTTTAATGTAAGTTGTATTGTTTAATCAATTGTATTGTTTGAGTGCTGGCGGAATGGAAGAGGAGACTTTTGTCTCAATTTCGCCAGTTTAAATAAATGAAATAAATAAATAAATAAAAATTAATTTTAGTGTTGGATCAAATAATGTGGGCATGTTCTCTCTCAATTTTAAAGGACTGTAATTGGTGTTTTTCTGCAAACATAAGTTATTTCTTTTTGAAAACTGATCTTATTCTACTAATTGCTTATGAAGAACTTGCACTTGCCCCGGACTGATTGAACCTATTTAAAGGAAACTAATGTCAAATTATTACATTGTTTAAATTGTATTTTTCTAGATCAAAAATAAAAGTTTTTGTTGGTTAAAATCTTATCTTATTTATAGCAATATATTGTGGCAAGAGGATCGATTAATAAATCGATTTATCGAGTTGGAAGTAGAGGGGATACTCGGTCCTTTTAGTAGAAGTCAGTCGTAGGCTATTCAGCCATGCTAAAGACATTCCTATAACGTTTTTTTTATTATTCTATGTCAATGTTACTTTTAACGACTCATTATACAGTTTAAAAATCAATTTAATTCGCTTTCAAATTATTCATTAAGCCCTATCAACACAATATTTTATCTAAGATTTAGCTCCTTATTATTTAATTCACTTTTAAAGTGAGTGTTTTAAAAGATTTCCTTTGGAAAAAATAGTTGTTTAAAGTTAAGGTGACCAAAAAATAAAAAAACAGTGGTCAATTACCGTAAAACCTAAAATATGGCCTATAAACAACATATTTCAAGTGGGAGTGGAGAAAAAATTTTGGGGCATGTGAATTGAATAAAAATGGTCCGTAGTGTCAATACTAACACTCGATGTACCTTAAGCCAGAGTACCTAGGTTTAAATCCTGGTAAGGACAATAATTTTTATAACCCTACAGGATATTTTGTGCATTTCCTATGAAAAAAAACAGAACTAATGAATTACGAGTAACTGTTCAAATTATAAAGAATAAGCTGGAACCTTAAACAAGAAATAGATTCTAAAGGAAATTTGCCCGATATGTGGACCACCACACCAGAATTTTTTAAAGAGTTCTGGAACAACCAAATTACATCAAAGCCAAATATTTGTGCATTGCAGGTAATGTTTGGAATCAATCCCAAACAAATCTTGGATTTTTGCTTCTCTATCTTTTTAATTAAATTTTGACATTTTAGGATCTATAGATTTTAAAAATCTAAAAAACATTAGTGTCTGTGTGAGCACATAAATGTGTACGTTTCCTGTAAACATGCTACTGACTGACCTAATAATTTGATGAAACTTGGCACTAAAAATGTATGGTGTGAATAAGTATTGAGGTACTTTGTACTTGTTAATTTTTAGAGTGCATTTACCTTAAAATAATTTATTGAGACCTTTTTAAACTTGAAAGACTACCAAAAAGGGATTTTTGTATTACTATATACTTATTTTTTAGGAGTGAGTAGATTTTCCCATTTTTTCTCTTTTACTTACTCTTTTATTTATTTATAAAAAAGCAGGCAGAACCCAAAATATACAAAAAAAAAGAGGAAATATCACTCTTGAAATTATTGTAAAAAATATGGTAGACCAGTTAAACAGTTTTGGTTGCATTTAATAGTTTTTAAAACCTTACAGAAAAAGAGAAAATCAAGAAAGAAGCTGAAGAAGGGAAACCTGAAAAAAAGAAGAAGAGACCAAATAATAAGAAAAAGGAGAAAGCTCCAGCTAACAATGCTGGTAATTTTTTATATTCTCTATAATACTAACCAGGTATACTAAGTCAATAAAAATATACAGGAAAGATCTAAAGTCCCTCCTCTTAAATATTTAACCAATAAACATAAATTAATGAAACTTAGATTACTTTTTGTGTAAAAAAAATAGAAAAATGTGAATTGGGAAGTAAGCTTTCATTGAGCTTTTTAGGGTTATAAGGTTAAATACTAGACATTTTGCCCCTCGAATATTTTTATCTATGAATGCTATTTAGGCGGGAATAAGTGCCCTAAGTGTAAAAATTGGACATTTTAACCAAAAAATGTCCAAGCTTAAGTATTGACATTAAAAAGAATTTGCCAACCAAGAATACATTATTATTGGGTTAACCAGTCAACCAAGCCTCTGCTATTAGCAGATTTAACTCAGTTGAGTGCTTAGCATGTTTATCTATAACAGGGTCCCAGTACCAACTACTGCTCTAGTAAGCTCTTTGCTGATCCTCAGAGTTTGCAATGAGGCACAACAAACTGATATTAAAAGGACCCAGTCCTAAACTGATTAAGAGTCTTCTCAGTCTAAGCAGAAAGGATCTCAGAACACTAACTGGGCAATTAATTGGTCCCATTAGTAATCATACCATTTGTAGCTCTAAAGACAACCCAGTGTATAGACTTTGTGAATAACATACCGAATTGCCCCACACTTACTTCTAAGATGCTAGGCTCCAGCTTTCAAAGGTTCTCCATCTTTAGTAGCACTCTGACCAAGTTCTGACTTCATCAATGAATCACTGGGTAAAAGGATGACCTGGACTAATTAAGGGGACAATGGGGCCCATCCCTCAACCTCCACCCCATTTTATAATAATGCATTGGTTTAAGTGAGTATAAATGTAAAATTTAAAACAAACTATAGACATACATTTCACTCTATCAATTGTTTTCCTCAGGTGAAGCAATTGAAAAAATGCTCCAAGAGAAAAGGATATCTGCTAAAATTAATTACGATGTACTGAAGAGTTTAAGCTCAGCGCTGACGACAGGTGCCAAGGCAGTTGTTACCGACTCGATGACACTGTGAGTATTCCTGCATTGTCATGTTCCAGTATGGTTGAACTTTCTAAAGCAAATAATGGTCAAGCCTTTATAGCGATAGATCCTCTAATATAGTAGAATCAACTATGAGATACACTATGAAAAAGATTTTATTCTCTTTTTAAAACATTAGACATAATTTGTCAATAATAAAATAAAAAATAAAGAAATTTAAAATTCAAAAACCCGCCGATGCTTAAGTCCCTACAGGAATCCCCCTCCTCTTTGAGTCGAAAGCCTGAGACTAGTATTTAAATTTGACTTTCTTTGTGGATTTTTTGTAGGAACTTAATGCATCGGTATCGCTTTCCGTATAGGCAGGTTTGATTCTATCGATTGAAACTGTTTTTTCAACACCTTTGATAATTAGCTTATAAGTCTTTTGTCCTCTTTCTTTGACTTCATAAGGCCCTGAATACGGTTGCTGTAGCGGTCTGCGGACTGCATCTTCTCTGATGAAGACATGAGAACAAGTTGCTAGGTCTTTGTGAACGAAGCAATTTCGTTTTCCAGAATGTCTTGATGCTTCGACCGGTTTAATGTTTTCCATTATGCTTTTAAGTTTTTTACCGAACTCGTCCGGAGGAACATAATGCTTGTTGGAGCAAATCATTTCCCCTGGGAGACACAGAACTTTTCCGTATACCAGCTCTGCTGAACTCGCTTGAAGGTCTTTTTCACCGCGGCTCGCATTCCTAACAGAACTGATGGCAATGCATCATCAAGCCATCTTAGTTTTTCGTGGCACTTTAATGCGGCTTTAATTTGTCTATGCACTCTTTCTACCATGCCGTTTGTCTCCGGGTGGTAGGCAGTGGTCCTTACTTTTTTTATTCCTAACAGGGTACTTAAAGATTTAAAAAGTTGAGATTCGAACTGCTTTCCTTGGTCTGATACAATTACTTGAGGTACACCAAATCGCGAAACCCAGTTAGCATAAAATGCGTTTGCCACCACTTCGGCAGTTATTTCTTCTAGCGGTATGGCTTCAACCCAACGTGTGTACCTGTCAATACACGTGAGAAGATACTTAAAATTTGCGCACGGTGGTAGTGGTCCTACTAAGTCTATATGCACAGTAGCAAATCTATCTTATCTGGTGGGAATGATGCTAATGGAGCCTTGGTGTGCCTACTGATTTTAGAGCGTTGGCAAGCCAAACAATTTTTTGTCCATTCCCGGCAATCTCTTTCTATTCCTGGCCAAACAAACCTTTGTTTAACTAGCTTAGTTGTTGCTTTTCCTCCTGGGTGTGCTAAGTTGTGGATTGATTGATAAACGTGTTTCCGGAACCTTGCTGGAATGTATGGTCTGACATTTTTACTAACATCGCAGAACAATCGTTTGTTAGTATTCGGGATGTACGTTAATACTAATTTAAGGTTTGTTGTTTTATCTTGTAATAGATTCTTTAGGTCTTCATCCATCTGGTTTTCCGCAATTTCTGCATAGTCTATTGGTGAAGGACTTAATATACTGTTTACTCTTGAGAGCGCGTCGGCAACAATATTTTGGTCACCTTTAATATGTTGGATATCCGTGGTAAACTGTCCGATAAAATCTAAGTATCGAAGCTGGCGAGGGGACATTTATCAGCCTTTTGCTTAAATGCAAACGAAAGTGGTTTGTGATCAGTGTACACGCTGAAGTCGCGTCCTTCCAATAAGTGTCGGAAATATTTTATTGCCGAATACACTGCTAATAACTCCCTGTCGTATGCACTGTGTTTTGTTGTGCCTTATTAAGCTTTGTTGAAAAAAATCCTAGTGGTCTATGACTGTTGTTCTCGATTTGATGAAGGACTGCTCCTAAGGACCTATCTGAAGCGTCTGTCACAAGGAACAGTTTTCCATCAGGTTTAGGGAATGTTAAAACGGTAGCATTGGCGAGTTCTGATTTACATGCTTCAAAAGCTCTCTCTGTGTCCTGTTTCCAAATGACTTTGGTGTTATCCTTTTTCTTTTTTGAACCTTTTATTAAATCGCTAATAGGGGCTTGTAGCTCTGAAATGTGTGGTATGAACCTGTGGTAGTAGTTAATTAAAGCTAAAAATCTTCTAACCTCTTGAACGGTTTCCGGCCTTTTAAAGTCCTGTATGGCTTGTACACGGTGAGGAAGTGGTGCCAATCCATGTTTTGATAACTGGTATCCTAAAAATGTTACGCTTTCTTTTCCGAACACGCATTTAGCTGCATTCAAAGCTATCCCAAACTGCTGGAGCCTTTCGAATACTTGTTTTACGTGCTCGACGTGCTCTTCTATTGTCCTAGAACTTATTAATACGTCATCTAAGTACACAAATACAAAATCGAGCCCTCTTAGAACGTTATGTATGAATCTTTGAAACGTCTGGCTAGCGTTTCGGAGGCCAAAAGGCATTCTCACAAACTCAAATAAGCCGAACGGAGTAATAACAGCTGTTTAGGAATATCTGAAGTCTCTATTGGTATTTGGTGGTATGCCTTTGTAAGATCAAGAGTTGAAAAAATGTATTTCCCGTTTAGACCGTTAGTCAAATCGTGAATGTGTGGCAATGGATACCTGTCTGGGACTGTTATGTTGTTGAGCGCTCGATAATCTCCGCAAGGTCGCCAGTCGCCGTTTTTCTTTTTCACCATATGTAGGGGACTAGCCAATTGCTATCTGATGGCCTGCAAATGCCCTGAGCTATCATGGAGTCAAACTCCTTTTTAGCATCTAGCAATTTTTTAGGGTCTAGCCGGCGTGCCTTACAAACAACTGGTGGCCCGTTCGTTTGGATGTGATGAGTAGTATTATGTAATACTTCTGCGGGGAGAAAGTCCTTCATTATAACAGGATATTTTGTTCTCAGTAGCTCGTAGAATATACTGTCTTCTTTCATAGCCCTAATGATGACAGGTTTGCCTTCTGTGACAGCTACTTTGGATGATACTAGTGTAAGGCCATCTGTTATAACGCCGTTTTTAAGATCTATTATGAGGCCATAGTGGCTCAGAAAATCCGCTCCTAAAATTGGTTGTGGAATGTCTGCCACCAGGAAGTTCCAGTTGAAGTTTCTGCGTAACCCAAGGTTAATTGTAAGTCCAAATTTCCCCGAAAGTTCGAATGCCCGTGCCGTTTGCCGCGAATATTCTGAAAGCAGGGTCCGGCGATCGCTTTTTAAACCGATTCACGGGTATCACCGACAAATCTGCTCCTGTATCTACTAGGTACTTCCATCCAGTCGACCTATCTGCTACACATAAGCGGCTAGAAACTGGTTGGCCCTCTCCGTTCACTGCCGCAAGTGAAGGGCCTTCTCGTTTTTTGATGAAAATGTACATGGTTTGGTGCATTTATAAGCCTTTTCTCCAAATTTTGAGTGGTAATAACAAATATTTTTATCTTGTGAAGCTGCTCTGCTCGTACTTGGTCTTGATGACGACCTACTTCGTGAGCAACTTCTGCATCTGTATCGGTCATAACTTCTGCCCTCTTCCTGTTGTCCTTTTACTATCGCTGCCAGTTCAGCCATTTGTTTACTCAATTCTGTTACTTGACTTGCTAATGTGCCTTCCTTATTTGTTGTTTCGATTGCCATGACTTGGTTTGTTGTCACTTCGATTATTTTGTCAGCAAGCAAGGAAAGCTTAGTTAGATCTGGTTCTTCGCTGACTGAAAGAACAGTTTGGACTTGAGTTGGCATTCTCTGCATGAACAAAGTTTTTAACAGCTCTTCACCTACCTTCGATCCTCCTAGTTCTCTCATTTGTCGTAAGAGATGGCTCGGTTTATTATCTCCTAATTCAACACTTGTCAACAGCTGTTTTATTTGCCTTTCTTCTGAGTCAGAGAATCTTGTATTATTCTTTGTTTTATAGTTTGATACGGATTTAGCAGTGGAGGGGAAGTTACAATGTCAGCTATTTGAATCATGACATCCATTTCCAATGCGCCCACTACAGTATGAAACTTAGTTTTTTCATCTGTTATACCTGCGGTGACAAACTGGGATTCGACCTGAATGAACCATAATGCAGGTCTACTTTTCCAGAAGGGTGGACTCTTACTGCGACTCTATTAATTGACACTACTTCAGTTTGTGGTTTTGGAGTAGAACTGGTAGTGGTTGCTGTTGCAGGAGTTAAATTAGTGCCGTTATTTGAGCCGGCAGCGTTATCTCAACTGTCATAATTAATTGAAGTTACAAAATAAATAAAATTGTAATATTATAAGATACTGATAATTGTTCACTCACGTGAGTCACCAATATAGCGATAGATCCTCTAATATAGTAGAATCAACTATTAGATACACTATGAAAAAGATTTTATTCTCTTTTAAAAACATTAGACATAATTTGTCAAAATAATAAATAAAAAATAAAGAAATTTAAAAATTCAAAAAACCCGCCGATGCTTAAGTCCCTACAAGTATTATAATAGATAATTCAATCGCGAAATACGAAAACTACGTTTCTACATTCACTAAAGCCTTAGAAATACCAGCGGTCATACTTAGCAGCCTAAATTTATTAATTTCAATTCTTTAAATTAATTTTTGTTGGAAACAAACTTATTCATATAATTTTTGTATCGCACTAGTAAATATTTTTGCCAATAAATAAAAGTTAAATAGCTATGGAATTTTGCCAGCTAGTTCTTTATATGCTGCTATATTATTTTTGCTGCTTATTTTACACTTTCTGACGACATGTCGTGGGTTGAAAAACAAGAAAATGAATAACTATAGGTCGTCAAAGTTTGAAAATTCAAGCGTCGAAATTTTCAAACTAGCGAACAATATCAAACTGAAATTTAATGGATTGATTTTTATCACTTAGTTGCCAAATTCAACTCGATCGTCCAATTTTCGACTTATAGTGAATTTTTAAAACTTTTGATGACGTAGCAAAATAGCTTAATACCTAGGTTGTAATTCCGGGCGTCCAGGAAGTACGACTAGACTTTGTCTGAAACTCTGTACCAAGTTTCAACTTGTTACAGCACAGTTTTAACAAACGGCGGGAGTTATGCTCGAAAAACACACGTATAGACAGACAGACAGCATAGTTACAACCGCTTGAACAGTCAGAAAGTGTCTAACACGGATCATTGATCATTATGACGGAACCTCGGTTTTAGTTGTTTCATATTTTTTCCAATATACCCAATATAGTAGGAGTAAATTGGAAAAGTAGTAGATGGGGGAAAGTTAAAACATGTTTCTTCTTTCTATATTTTCTTTTTTTTAATTTTCAACTTTGGGTCTTTAAGGAGCTGCATTTGTGTACACAGGGTGTCCAGAACAAATATAAATTAATAAAAACAAATCTGTTCACAAAACAAAACTTTAGGAACAACGTGCTTTTAAAATAACAAGAGGCCATCATCAGTGCAAAACAATTAAGATGTTAAAGAAGAAAGAATAAAAAACACTTTCCTCTTCCTTAAAAAAATAAATTTTTTTAATCCTGTTTTCTATGATCAGATTAAAAGTAAAGATAAGGTGTATATGTCAGATATTTTAATATTTTTTGTATACATTTTTTCGGTTTTAAAGAAACAAGGTTTTGGCATAAAAAAACTCGTAAATAGCAAAATTTCTTTATTAATGATTGAAAATTAAAAAAAAAAAAAAATTATTACATTAAATTAATTAAAGTTTTAACACTTTAAAAAAATGACAATGAAGTAATTTAGGGTTGAAATTTAAGAATAAACAGAGCTGATCAGTGACCTGATTATGCATTAGATTTTACAAAACAAGCCACACTTTTTAAAAAATGCCAAGAATGTAGATAAATAAATAAACGTTTATTACCATCCAACTATATAAATGATTCCAAGGCGCTTCCATTTCTAATTGGAAGTAACAATATCCATTTGCTTTAAGTGGCAGGCAAGTAATAATTAAAATGCACATTTACAAATATAGTTCATGAAATTTAAGAAAATTGTAGCTAATGGTACACAGAGTTAGGCCCTCTATAATCTTGGTTACTGGTAATAAGGGCCTCAAAATTGAACTTTAAAGTTTATCTTTATCATATACACCACTCCAAAAGGTGAAGCTGTGTTTTATGAGCAGCACTCAAATGTCAGAAAGAATTAAATAACTGATTTCATCTTTTCCACAAGAATATCTTTATTCTAAAAATGAAGTCAGCTTATGGACCATCAACTGTGCCAGGGAGGTGAGTCTCTATGAGTTGTCCAAAATGTCCGTTAATGGCTTAGAAGACTGCTTCAAATCTATATGTTGTATAGTATGTGGTATACTACATAATCTTGACTGCTTCAAATCTATATGTTGTCCAAAAACATAGCACAGACTTCGGCCAACATATAAAGAACCACTTCCCTAGCATGGTTGGTGGCAGCCGAAAGTTGGCTCTGCTATTAAAATATAGACATTCTAGTGGAAAAGATGAAATTTGTTGTTTCATGTCATAGGTAATGCACAGTGTAATAACACATCCTCTAGAAAATAAATTCTGCCATATTTTTTTTATTTTAGCTTTCTAATGCATTCTTTAACACCTTCTAAATTTACTATCTTTTAAGACTGAAAAATATATGAATAAGATGTAGGAATAAAAGCTCAAACAAGATATAAAAAACAGGATGTTGGGTACTTTTATTCTAAATCAAATGAAACACTACCATAATTATTAATCTATCTCTCAACAATAACTACATCACAGTTCTCCTGATGGTCCAATCAAAGATTATGTAGTATACCACATATACTAGATATGTGGTATACTAGATAATCTTTGGGTCCAATGGTACGGACTTTGGAATTGGCTTATTAGTTAATTTATGTATTTTAACTTTTTTGTCTTTAAAAATAATATTTCTTTCAATAAATAAATGAATCTCATGCTTTTACCATCAACAATTTTATAGCTGATTTCATAATGTCATCAATTTATTTTTAATTGATTAAACATTAAGAAAAAACAACAATTTATATGTTGTTATTTCTTATTTCTTCCTTTTAACTTTTACAGAACCAATGTTGAGTATTCTCACCAATGTTTTTTTGCATTAAGTCAGTATTTTTGCAGAAATTGTTTTTCTTCCTTCTGCCTTAAACTATGAACACTATGAACTCGATTCAATTTATCAAACTTGTACTCTTTAAATTATAGTTCAGAATAGAATCTACAATTGTAAATGTAAGTCAACAAAATATTTAAGTCTTTGTTAGGTTGACACAAGTAACTTAAGACATAATATGACAAGTCAAAAAGTCAGATGAGGTTTCTCATTGGTAGATTCTTCTCCTTTATATTTTTAATACAAATAAATACATGAAAATTAATATAATTCTAAGAATTTTGAAAGCTGACAGAATAGCCTCCAGTGTTGGGATCTTGAACCATTTTAAAATTATCAGTAGACAAACCAAATGGCCTCAAAAATACATTTCCTAAATCCTTTAGTTTACCTAAGAAAAAAACCAAACTAAATTAACAAAAACTTATCAACCAATTAGCAATTATTATTAATATAAAATTAAATTTGCTAAAAAAAATTGGGTTAAAATCGGTTCACACAATATACATTAGCAAACTTATGCCAATAAAAATTATCTTAAAAAGTAAGTATTCTCAGAATTGATTAAGAAGTTAGGTCTAGAAAAGTGTCTACCTAAACAGACATCCATTTTTTTGTTTTTTAGAGGCCCTTAGGTGCTTAAATAATAAATTTGATGAAAAAATGGATTTATCATTTTGTGCTCCAAAAATAGTTCCCAGCATAGGAAACTGGCAGACAAAATAAAGATATCAAAAAAAAAATATCAATTAAATTAATGAAGACATAAGTCCTTTTATCTAAATTAATTGACAATAAATTGTTGAAGAGCTTTCGCCCAGGGATCCTGAGCAACTTCAGTTCTTACAAAAAATGAAAAAATTAGAAAATAATAAAAAATAATAAAATTCTGAATGTTTTTTATGTCATGTGTCTAACTAAGTAAATAAATTTAAAATGAATTACAAAAAGTAAAAGGAAAAAAATAGGATTTTAAATAATATTATAATAAATACTGCTAAGATTTTAATGTCTTGTTTTGTTCATACTGTCTTTGTCAACTTTTATATAGAGCATTTATAAAAATTGCCTTTTATCTGTATGTGTTCTGTATGAAGTATACGACAGTTTTTCTTTGTGTGGTCGGTGGTCAAGTTTTGTGGTATGTTTTGATAAGGCCGTAAGGTTAGAGTTGTCAAGTATTTGATTGATATTGTGTCAAGTCTTTTTTTAAAGTTGAGGTCTCTCCTGTGTATGCTTGGGGGCAGTCTTTACATGGTATTCTGTATATAACATTGCATCTTTGGGCATTAGCATTAGTAAGGGGGTCTTTTAATTTTTAAAATATTTAATGTAGAAATTAACAGAATTTTAGAGCAATTTTGATGTTGTAGTCTTTAAATAAGTTTTTAATTTGGTATGCAGGGTATCCTATGTAGGTAAGAGAGTAGTAAGTAGGTAAGTTATTCGGTCGGTCAGTATCATTAGCAGCAATAGGAGGTATTCGGATAATTGCGTTATGGTAACGAAATAATAGGTTGGAGACTAGTCTATCTTAGTAATTGTTTTCTCTAAGTATATCTTTAATTTTGATGGTGGCTTCAGCTGTAAATTGTGAATCGCTTAAGGTCAAAACTTGTGTTTGTTTTTGGCACAATTATTTTATACAATTGGGTTGATGGGTTAAATAATTTAAAAGTCTGCCAGAATAGGTGGTTTGGTGTAATGTTTTAATATAAAAGTATTATCAGGTGATTTAAATAATTAAAATATCTAAAAAGGGTATGGAAAGTTATTTTGGATTCTAAAGAGAATTTTATATTGGGTGGATATTGTTGAAACTGTCAAGAATTTTGCTTATTATTGAATTATTTATTATTAAAAAACTGTCATCAACATATTTCTTAACTATTTTGATTTTAGTCACATACTTGGCAATAATTATATATCAACTAATTTAATTTATATAATTTGTAATAGACCAAAAATCTCTAAAGTTATAAAAATAATAATAATAAAAAAATTAAAGATCAAAAGCAAACAAATTCAGAATATAGAACTAATATTTACCCAACATTTCTGTTTTTAATTTTTTCATTCCTTTCATGAATAATGGTGGGGCAGCCGCTGAAAAAATAAATTAAAAAATATAAAAGAAACAGTAAAGACAGTAAATACAGAACAGACATTGGATATTAAGCAATAAGTAAAAATTGGGTACGGGGTACCTCAGAACTTCTCCTCACTACAACGGATAAGTTACACTCATCCTCCCTAATCCGGACTTGCTTCGCTTGTCCTCAGATAGCAATTACATAAGTTTTATTCCCAGTAACCTGGGTGTGCCTGGGTCACACCCAGGTGGCCACCTCGGCCACCTCAATGCTGCTTAACTTTTATGATCTAACATTAGAATAGGATTTAATCTAACATCAAATAAATACTTATTGAACCTCTAAAGTAATGCACTATACTTCATTTACCATCCTCTAAAATTCAGAGATGGGTTGCAACATAGAATAATACTAATATAGAAGGAACATAAGACCATAAACACAATGTAATTCCACTGATAACACAAAGCCGGTTGACTGGTGGTCATAAGTAGGGGTACCACCCTAACAACAAAACATTATTTTAAATATGTGTCATAAATATCCATTAATGAAGAAAGATCGTAAAAAACAAATATAATAACTTAAAACACCTGCTGAGTATTTAATAAAACCGGTCTTAGATGGCAAAAGGATAGCGGAATACAAGAATTTATATTTTGCTGACGAGAACTACTTTTTATAAAAATACGTTAAACTACAATTTAAAATGCTACAAATATTGTAATGCACCCATATTCATAATTAGTATTTATGAATAATCAATCATTAATTAATAATAGAACATAATAATTCAGCAACCGGAGGTATTGCCAACTTTTTATAAGAAAATTGTATATTGTTAGGGTGGCAGCATTACTTAAGACCACAGTGAACCGCCTTTCGTGTAATCAGTAGTGCTCCTTCTAAATATAGTATTATTCTAAGGATTGCAACTTCAAATTTTCATTATTTCAAAATAACTATCAACCTTCCCTAAGTAATATTGAAAATCATAAAAATATATACCAAAATAGATAGAGATGATGAGTTGAGTTAATACCTTTTCGTCTCAAACAATCCGCCAGGCTTAAAAGATGAGAGGGCATAAAAAGGAATTATATTTATAGAGTACTACTTTATACTTATTGTCATAAACGGAAAACAATGAAAAAATGTGAATTATTATTGAATATTTACAATTTATTTTATATTAACTTATAATGGACCATCAATAGGCCCTTTTGATAAGGTTAAGCAAAGAATTACACATCTCTGACAAATGGCTAGATTGATTCATAGGAAAAGGAATATAGCATAACCTGGCGTAACTGCCATTAAAGGGCCTGCACTTGATAATGTTAAAATAGACTATACTAAGCTCTAAGGAGCCTTTAGTTACACTTCCGAATATGTAATTCTGAGGTTGAGTGTAGCGAGACTGAATTAACACCAAGTCCGAAGTCATAAGCAAATCCAAAGTAATAACACTCTAGATTTTGGAGCAATTCAATCTTCTGAAGTTGCATAGTGAGAACAAAATAATACCCCTGTGATGCGAGTCTAAAGTGGTGATGAAAACCACCAAGTACCAACTTATTCAGAATGACAGAACAAGTCTTGTTAGACAAGACTTGTTCTGTCTAACAGTCTGTTAGACAGAATACTGATTGCAACGTATGGCATCAGGACTTATATCAAATATAAATTAATATTTTTGAGATAGATTTAATTTAACATTTCAGAGTCTTCATTTTACAGAGGTATGCTTTATTGTGATTTTATTTGATCCACAATTATTTCAGACAAGTTGTAGAGAAAATGCAGTTTTAATTCATAATTTAAACATACTATTTATAAGAAAAAAATTATCTTATCAATATTTTTGTTATAGGTGGTAGCATCCCCTGTCCCACACACCAGGGATCCAGGACCCAAAATATCGTCTCCTCAAACAGGTATTTAAAAAATTTTACACATTCATAAATTTTGAAGGGGTCTTCAGCCACTGTTATCTTATTTTAAGTTCAAATTATTGTAAGGTATTAACTAGTTGTGGATACAAAAATATTTTATACATGGCTTAAATACTTGTAAAAAAGTAAATAAATATACCTGACAAGCAATAACAGCTTCTTTGTTATTAGGATCAAGCTCTAATAATTTTTTAAAGTCTTCTAATGATTCATCCAATCTATCCAAAGCTTCATACAATTGAGCTCTTCTTAGAACAGCACGGACATATGTAGGGTCCAATTCTATTGCTTTACTGCAGTCTTCTAAAGCTGGTTCATCCTCACCCTAAAACATAATAAAGAGAGACAGGGTACTAATTTATATTAGAATAAAAACAATAGAGCAATCATCAATCAGTCCACCATTTTTTATTTTTTGTATTTATTTACTTTTTTGGATATCAAGGCAAAATTTATAGACAAATAGCCAGGCATTAAACAAGAAATAGCTAAATTTGTGAGTATATTTGAAAAGTTTTTTGTACTTCATGTTAATCAATCAATGTACTTTCAAAACAATGGAAATTCACTAAAAATAATAACTTAAACAAAACAACAAAAACACAGAAGCAAATTAATAAATCATTAGCAAAATAAACCAGGTTTACCTAATCTGACATCATCTTCCATAATCTTCTCAAAATTGATCTTCATCCGACTAATCAGTTTTAAGCATCCAGTAGTCTTTACTATTACATGTAGTAAATAGAGTACCTATAATTATTATATAGGTACTCTAGTTTATATCCAGAAGTATAATTAAATTTTATTATTAGTTGAGATAGGTAAAAATGTATGGGACTACATTTAATAGTTATTATAATACCAATATAATAACTTCAATTTGCTAATAACTCTAAATTAAAACTGGAGTTGTCTGTGTCCCACAAAAAAAAACAGATCGGTATTTGCACCAAGGTACTTTTACATTAAACTTTATACTTCAACATGTCAACTTTATACTCTACATGTTAAACTTTATACTTAATGTAAAAGTACCGAAAAGTAACCCAACATGACTTTGGTCTTACTACGCTTGTCCTCAGATAGTAAATACATTTATTTTATTGCCAGGTCTTAGAACACCTTAAAGAGCTTAGTTTCAAATTTTAGTTCAAAAACATTACTTTTCCTATACAAAGTAACAGTATAAATGAGGAAAAGTAATAATAATTGCACTCAACATGGAATCAATAGGGGAAATATTGATTTTCAAGGTATAATTTAATGGCATAATAAAGAACAAAATGTGACAGCTATAAATTTAAGTCATATTTATAAAGGTTAAACAAATTTGTCTTAATTTATTATCAATTTATTAATAATCCTTTGATAACCAGTGATCTAAAGAAATTGAGTGTATTAAATAATAACAATATATTAGGTTCCCATCAAACTAAAAACTGACTACAAGGGGAAATCAGTGCACATAATATACAGTTTTTTCACTTCTTGGCAAGCCTCATATAACTTACTAATTTAACTTTGGCAGCAGCTCTATTAGCGTATAAAACAGCCCTTTCTTTTTGGTAAACCAGAGGACAAGTTCTTAACCCTAGAGTATAACAATCTGTTGATTCTTTATATTCACTATTCTTGAAATGGCCATTTCCCTTCTGTTTCATTTCATCCGCCTCAGCTTTTAATCTCTAAAAACAATAATTTTTACAATTAGACCATAGTCATGATTTCTGAAATAAACATGAAATTATGTTTAAATAAAAACACCCAGTAGGTGATGTAATGATGGGATTTAATCTTTTTAATAGATAACTAGTTAATGCAACATATATAAGCATGAAAGTATCACCAATCAGTTTATGAAGAAAATAATACAATAATCAAATACATAATTATGTCTACAAATTCAGTTTTAGAAACATTTTTGGTTCAAATTTTTGTCTTCTCATTGTTTCTTATCAGAACATCTATGTAAAATTTATGGGCTAACACTGTTTAGTGACTACGGACAGAAGGCCTGTCTCATATATTT
>JACMZG010001870.1:639295-642238 GCA_018340805.1 Microvelia longipes | reverse complement strand
ATGTCAATAAAATTATAACATTATGACATATGTCATACATTTAACATTTATGACCATATGTCAAACATTATAACTTGGACAATGTCATACATTATAACATTTTATGACCAATATGGTCAATACATTATAACATTAGGACCATATGTCAATACATTATAACATTATGACCTATGTCAATACATTATAACATTATGACCTATGTCAATTACATTATAACATTATGACCAATATGGTCAATTACATTTATAACATTATGACCATATGTCAATTACAGTATAACATATGACCATTATGATACAATATGACCTTTTACTGATGAAGTTAATCATTACTAATGGTTTAAATTTAACAATCAATTCTTCTAAAAGATTAAAGTAATTTTTAAATGACATATTAGATTTATTATTATTTAAACTCATTTATTTATATTTCAGTGTTGCAGAGCTTAGAACTGGAAAAACTGAAAATCAGTAAAAATGTTTTGGCAATCCTACCATTATTCCAGTTCAAATATACCAGGCAACTCAAATTTCCACTTCCCACTGGTCTTGGGAACTGATGGATATCCCGGGTCTAATCAGGCCAATACTTCTAACCTAAAATATTTACTTTTCTAATTGTATTGTAAGTATTTATTATATTTTTTTGTATTGGTCTGAACAAGTTATTTAGACCTGAAACAAAGTTCGAGCCAATATATAAATATTTTATAATGGTTTCCAAAAATATGTACCCCTTATTTAATTCAGGGATGTATATTTCCACTCTTACAGGTAACATCCTGGTGGTAACTTTACAGAAAACAAACAATTTACACAACATATTAGTTTAATTTTTTTTATTTTCATTTTATTTCAATCATTACTTTAATTACAAATTATTTAACATAATACAAATAGTACAAAATATACAATAACAGCCATTCAAAAACTAATTAAAGAAAAATATACAATTAAATAAATAAAATTATAATACAAAATATTACACTTACAAACTAATTGTTCTCATTTATCATATATTATTTCAGCTTCTTATCTAATACCAAAGGTATACAGACTATACAGGCAAAGCATTGTATTTACTTATGAATTCATAATCCATGTAACTATATATATATGTAACTATATATGTAAATATATATACATTATATCTGGAAATTAAAATATTGAAAAATCTAAAAAAAAATAATCAACACAAACAAATCTCCGGGACTTTAAACACATCAAACAAATTTTATAAAAATTGCATTAATGTGAATATTGTTAAAAATATATTTAGTAACCTTTGGTTTCTTTGTCACTCAACACCTCATATCAAATTGCAAAGTCTTACAAATGTTTCTTGTTTTGTCTTATATATCTTATACACACACACACACCAACCACACAACAATATATAATATATATATATATATATATATATATATATATATATATATATATATATATATATATATGAGATTTGTTCCTAGACGTTTCCATTAAGATACAATAACTTCTTTGAATTTGAAATTTGAATAAGTCATTCCATGTCAAATCAAGTCTAAAAAGTAAATTTTTAGGCTTGATCTCACCAATTTCAGTATAATTTGGCTGACAGGTAGGCGCCATAGAAGGAAGAAAAAATTCAGATTTTTGGCTTATTTGGTGCAGCCATAATGCCGTAGGGTGGTGAACTTTCCAAAAAATGTGATTTTTCAATATTTTTTTACTACGAAAATGGCTGTATCTAAAATTCAGCGTAGGGTATGATTTTTGTTTTGGTGGTGTTTGAAACTTAAACTTGGCTCTTTCAATTAGTTACTACATACTTTGGATAATTAGTTTGCAAGTTTTTATTTATGAGCAATATAAATAAAAATTTTTACCCACCTCAAAAGGCAATTTTTTGTTAAATTTGAAAAATTCCTAAAAGAGCTGTAAAGTAAAATGTACACAAAGTTTTATTTTGGGACCGCCATGGGATTGTACACAGTAGTGCATAACGGGTGTCAATGGTATGTCAAACACCGTTATAAAATCACTGGTTTTTTGCAATTTATATAAATGATATTGTGATAATCTTAACCGTTATACAGTTTTGACATACTTTGACACAGTTATATTGTCCAGATTACACGCAATTCCTAAAATAAAACTTAGTGACATTTCACTAACGATTTAAGCCTTTGTCAGGATTTTTCAAAATTAAAAAAATTGACTTTTGAGATATTAGCATTTTATTTTATATTTGTATGTAAATAAATGAGATTATGAGATTTTCTCCTAGAAGTTTTCCATAAGACACAAATAACTTCTTTTGAGTGAGCTAGGAACAAAGTGCTCGGTTTTGAAGACAGACGTCTCCTAATAGCACTGCGGAGCTTTGACTTTCAGGTCAGGGCTATAGAATGAGTTTGTACACATCCATCATCTAGGAAGCAACCCCTCCGTACATGGTAGCACATGTAAACCGGTTCACAGTGTGTCAGTTCATCCAGCCAACCAGACTCTATCCAAACTCACTGCTCTGGCTAGTATCTGAGACTAGTTCACAGTGTGCCTAGTTCATCTAGACCAGCTAGACTCTGGGCTAGGCTCACCGCTCTGGCTAGCGCCGACTACTAGTTTACTGTGTTGTGCTTGTTTCATCTAGTTCTAACTAGCTCCTCTGATCACATTAGTCTTACTTTACCTCGTACTTCCAGTCCTCACCAATCTCATCAGTTCCACTAGCATCACCAACTCTAGCTAGACTCACCGCTTGGCCAGTCCAGCGCCACCCGAGAAAGAAACTCTAGCACCTGATGTCAGCGTGTACAAACTCATTCTTAGCCCTGACCTGAAAGTCAAAGCTTCCGCAGTGCTATTAGGAGACGTCTGTCTTCAAAACCGAGCACTTTGTTCCTAGTCACTCAAAGAAGTTATTGTGTCTTATGGAAACTTCTAGGAGAAATTTCATAAT
>JACMZG010001870.1:591795-636795 GCA_018340805.1 Microvelia longipes | reverse complement strand
TTTGTATGTTTGTGTGTTTGTGTGTTTTTTGTACGTGTCGCGATAAACTGCCGTAAAATTGACCGATTTTGAATAAAATTTTGTATATACAGGTAAAACTAATTATGTGTCAGAGCTGTATATTTTTGGTAATATCCGAAAAATATTTTCAAAATGGCAGCCAAAATGGCGGACCGGATAAAAAAAAATTTTGAGCGAAAAAATCGTGTTGTATATCGTTTGAAAGCTCTTAAAGAGTAGAAAAAGAAAATATATGTTTCATGTCAAAATTTAAAATTTTTTTGAAAAATTTTAAAAAATGGCGCTAAAAATGAACCCAAAAAAATTTAAAATTGAAGGAATAACTCGAGTAATATATCGTTGTAAAGCTCTTGATTAGTAGAACAAAAAATTTATATACTAAATTCCGAAAAATTCAACATGGCGGCCATAATTTAATATAATAATAGTTTTTACTAATTTTATAAGAATTTACAAGATAAAGATCTATTGCAATATACTTTAGATACTTTTATACAGGTAAAATTAACTATATGTCAGAGCTGTATAGTTTTTGGTAATATTCCGAAAAATATTTTTCAAAATGGCAGCCAATATGGCGGACCGGATAAAAAAATTTTGAGCAAAAAATCGTGTTGTATATCGTTTAAAAGCTCTTAAAGAGTAGAAAAAGAAAATATATTTTCATGGTCAGCATTTCAATTTTTTTTAAATAATTAAAAATGGCGGCTAAAATAATAAACTCAAAAATTTAAATTTAAAGCGAGCCTTTTTAACTATGTATTATTATAAACATACGCAATCAAGCGAGCGAAGCGAGCCTCTTTACTATGTATTATTATAAATATACGCAATCTAGCGAGCAAAGCGAGCCTATTTTACTTTGCATCAATATAAATCTACGCAATCAAGCGAGCGAAGCGAGCCTTCTTTTACTATTTATTATTATAAACATACGCAATCAAGCGAGCGAAGCGAGCCTTCTTTACTATGTATTATTATAAATATACGCAATCTAGCGAGCAAAGCGAGCCTATTTTACTTTGCATCAATATAAATCTACGCAATCAAGCGAGCCTTCTTTTACTATTTATTATTATAAACATACGCAATCAAGCGAGCGAAGCGAGCCTTTTATACTATGTATTAATATTAAATATAAGCAATCTAGCGAGCGAAACAAGCCTTCTTTACTATGCATTAATATAAATATACGCAATCTAGCGAGCGAAAGCGAGCCTTTTTTACTATTTATTATTATAAATATACGCAATCAAGCGAGCGAGCGAGCCTTTTTTACAATATATTTATTATTAATATAAGCAATCTAGCGAGCGAAGCGAGCCTTCTTTTACTATGCATGAAATAAATCTACGCAATCTAGCGAGCGAAGCGAGCCTTTTTTTACAATATATTTTTTATAAATAAAGCAATTCTAGCGAGCGAAGCGAGCCTATTTTTAACTTTGAATTATTATAAATATAAGCAATCTAGCGAGCGAAGCGAGCCTTTTTTCTAACTTTGTATTATTATAAATATAAGCAATCTAGCGAGCGAAGCGAGCCTATTTTTAACTTTGTATTATTATAAATATACGCAATAAGCGAGCGAAGCGAGCCTTTTTTTAACTTTGTATTATTATAAATATTAGCAATCTAGCGAGCGAAGCGAGCCTTTTTTAAGAATGTATTATTATAAAATATATATATATTTGTATCATTATAAATATACGCAATTAAGCGAGCGAAGCGAGCCTTTTTTAGTATGCATTAATATAAATCTACGCAATCTAGCGAGCGAAGCGAGCCTTTTTTACAATATATTTTATTTAAATATAAGCAAATTAGCGAGCGTGGTGAGCCTATTTTTAACTTTGTATATTTGAAATACAAGCAATCTAGCGAGCGAAGCGAGCCTTTTTTACTATGTAAATGTTAAAAGATATCTAAACTAGCAAGCGAAGCGAGCCTTTTTGAGTTTATACTGTAAAATAGTATAGCATCCGAATGCTTTTGAATAAACTCATTTCGCTTGCTTCAAATAAATATTTTTTGATGTATTCTTTGACGTGGTTCTTGATGCAACGCATTACTAGTGTTATAAATGTATTGACATATGGTCATAATGTATATAATGTATTGACATATTCATGGGTCATAATGTATTAATGTATTGACATATGGTCATAATGTTATAATGTATTGACATATGGTCTAATGTAAATGTAGTGACATATGTCATAATGTTATAATGTATTTGACATATGGTCATAATGTTATAATTTATTGACATATGGTCATTATGTTATGTATTGAAATATGTCTTAATGTGTATAATGTATTACATATGGTCATAATGTCAGACAATAGACAGCTGAACAAAGGTAACTATAAGCTATCTCATGGGTAGGTTTTAGACTTCCCACCACAAATCATTTCTAATCTTGTTATCCCAGTACCATGTGATTTTTCCTCATAAAACTAACTTTTATCAAAGGAAACTGATATGTAAGAGTTTATTTCTTTTTATGTGAATAACTGAAACACACCAACTTTTGCCTTAAATCTTTAACAAATTTAAATGAAATAACTTTTTGTCAATCCCCCTTATATAGTTATGGCATTGTTTGGAATTGAAGGCCTGCTCATAGCCTAGTCAGTGCTGCCAACTTTAAGAATTATGACATAGTTGATAGTAGAGTAACCAATGGGAGCCAAGAGATTTCTTACAATCCTTGCATCGAAAACTATTTGATATTCCACAGGTCAAAACAAGTACAACACATGTGTTAAAAATAACAACGAGAACAACAAACTAAGTCTAAGTGGCCTTTATAACAAAGTACTCTCAATTATCAAAATCAAATCAAAAATATCTTTATTACGTACACCAATTTCTTGGATATAAGTCATGACAATTAAATCAGTAAGTACATAATATTAAAATGCTCATTTAATATAAAACACTTCTACATTTTATAGTGGTGGGGTTCGAGTAATGCAATACTTGTCAATCAACAAAGCAATAGGCAACTGAACAAAGGTAACCTGTGGGCAAGGATCTTAAATAAATGGGATGATGTGATAGGGAACTTTTCACAAGTAAAGAATTAGACAATACACGACCAGCTACTTAAAACTGGATAAAGTTAAAGGCTTTGGCACCTAAAGCTGAAAAATAAATCCCCAAGCTGCAGACGATAATAAATGTTAGGGTCTAAGTGGGTGTATAGAATTAACAGCGTGTTTCATATGAAGTGTCTACCAAAGAAGGGAATAAAATTATCCTATAATATAAACCCCAATCTTCAACCGTTTTCCCACAAGGTCAAATTTAATGTTTTTAAAAATGATTTGACCTCCCATCGTAAAGTTGTTAATAGCTCTTAAACTGTCTAAGATAGTAATGTCAAAGTATTTTTCAAAGGAAATGCGCATTATTATCAAGTTGGTTGTACAAAGATATGCCTCTAAAATTAGAAGTACGCACTATTATTTGCACTAGTTTAAAGCTTAGTTATTTATCTTTAAGCTTAGTCAGTTATCTTTAAAGGTTTTAGCGCATTTCCTTTGGAAAATACAGACAAAATGAGTTACGAGCAGTGCTTGACAATTGAGTAACTGCTTAGGTTCTAAAGCATGAACCAAAACCTTAAGCAAGAAATGGAGTGTTATGCACGGAAACACACATTCTAAATGAAATTCGCCCGACACCGTACCACCGCGCCGGAATTATTTATTTAGTTATTGAAAACTTATATAATGTAAAAAACTATAAAAATTATCATTCGCCCGACATGCGGACCACCGCGCCAGAATTATTTTGTAGTTGAAAAGTTATATTAAGTAAAAAAACGATAATGAATCCAGGTACCCTGAGTTTGAGTGCTTGTATTGACTCCGGACCAATGCCATTCAACTCAGAGGCCCAAAAAATATGGAAAACGACAACCTACTCGAAATTAAATTTTCCACGACCGTAATTTTGGTTTTCGACAATTTTGTGGTTTTTCGACTATTTGGTCACGTAGAGTGGTTGTATTATCTCAAAAACATAAATATTGAGCTTTTTTGCGGCGAAAAATATTAACTTTGAATTTTGCAAATTTTTCGAAACTTTTGCTGACTCAGCAAACCGGGTTAATGACGTCACAAAAATCTGGTTTTCAATAGGGTTCGTGTCCTCCCGAAGGTTGATTTTTGTCCCGAAGTTGGCTTATGTTTTCGTCATTAGGGACCTCTAAAACGGATTTGTGTCGTGGTCCGAGATTCGACTTCCGCCATGACGCCTATCCCATTAGCAAATTTTATTCCCAAAGGTAATTCGCTAAAATAGCTAGAATTAGAATATCTGTGCATGAGCCTTTTAGGAATTACGTTTTTTTACTTAATTTACTGGCAACCCTGATAACATTAGGTGAGTTTTACATTTTATCGTGTTTTTTTACTTCAATGTGTACGTGATAATTTAATGATTTTGTATTAAATTCAGTGAAATAATTGATACTATAATTTGTTTAAAGAAAAGGAGAAACTATAGTACAGGTAAACCATCTATGTTTCTTAAGATTTTGAAGAACATACAAACGACAGTGAATTGTCTTAAATGTAACATAAAATTACGATTCCTTTTACTTTATTTTGAAGTTTTAGGTTAAAGTTGTCAAACCACTAATTATTTGAAGGGGAAAAACAAATATCACTTGTAAAAATGAATCAAGTTAATTAGTGCACACGAAAATTTAGGTTAATTAGCCACTCGTTTTAAGTTATTTAAACGAGCCTAGTATTTATAGATTAGCTCTTAAAACTTTATTGGAAGTGACGAAACGCATTTCTTACACAAATTATTAAAATTGTATACTAAAATGTACGATTAAATACAATAATACAAAAATTTTGAGTACCTCAAATTCTTTGTTTACATTTGTTAAGGTAAAACAAAATGATCGCGCCTATAGGAAAATTAGACAGAAATCGCATTTGTTTATACTTGGTTTATAAATTACTTTAGGTATAGCAATAGCACACGATTACAATCAGTTGACAACATGGGAAAATAGAGTTGAAGAACCAAAGAAGTTGGCCTGATATGACATTGTGGGCGTGGTTTAACATCCGGGGCAAACCTCATTGGTTCCCTTACATTATTTTCCCACGCTATTAACTGGTTATAACTGGTTTATTAGTAATAACACTAATTACTGGAGATTTATAGTAATAATTTATTATTACTATTTTTAACATAAAGGGAGCGAATGGTGCTTTTTAATTATTTATATTTGTGATGCAATGAGTAACTAGATAATGATATTTCGTTATCCTCTGGTAGAGCGTTAGGTTTCATATTCATGTTTATTATGCATAATATTGCTCCGTAATAGTGAGCTCTCCTTATGTAGTGTTTATATTTATTCAATATGGTTTTATTATGAAAGTTCAAGGACTTCTTAGGACACGACTTTAATCTATCCTTACTGTACTTATCTCCAAGTATTTGAGAATAATTTTCACTAAACTTGGTGAATTATTAAATAAAATCTTAATTCAAGATAACCAAATGATATTATATCCATTATATATATATATATATATATATATATATATATATATATATATATATATATATATATATATATATGTATATATGTATGTATGTATGTATGTATGTATTATATATATATATATATATATATATATATATATATATATATATATATATATATATATATATATATATATATATATATATATATATATATATATATATATATATATATATATATATATAATGGATATGTATATATACATATCATATAAAGGAACAAACTTGTGTCAACTTTCAACTAAAATGAGGAAACCAACTGAAACATTTGTTGGTCTTACACAAGTCTAAAAATAAAATCGATATGAAATTAGACTTCTAATTTTATTATGTTTACGTGTTTTATGATTTTTATGCTGAGTAGAAATAGAAGAAATATTTCCGGGTAATCACAATTAAACCTAGAGTAAGTTTGTGCCATGTTGAAACCCTCTAGCAAATCAGAATTAAACTCAATCAACTTTGTTAATCCTTTTGGGAGGTCTTAAAATCATGTGAAACAGAAAATTGAAAGTGAAATCTGGATTTTGGGTTTTTAGAGCAATGCTATACTTTTCATATGCCTACTATTTAAACTTATGGTGCAAATGAGGAAAAGTATAGAGGATTAAGTAAATAAGTGCTGCTTTTGTTTTGAAGCCTAGCATTGTTATACATAATACCCTTAGTATGAACCTACAGAAGTAAATGATGAAGAAACCAGACGGCCTTGATAATGGAATAAGACTACTTACATTGACTAAGGAACAGCTCGTCCTGATGGAAACTCGTCTACTTACTAATGATACTACACTCCTCCAAACTGAGCATTAACTCTGACGTCATCACGGGTTGCTCCAGGCAGCTTAATTACTTCTTCGTCTTCGTCTTATCTATAAAACCACTAAGTACCAACCTGGCAGAGTTTGCGAAAATTCCATATTTAAAAAAGTCTTTATAATTATTTCAAAACGTTTAAAATTAGGAGTTGCATCCTCTTTGTTGCCTTTCTCTTCAAGACATACATCATGTCTATATGTATGAGAAAAATCGGGTACGGGGTACCCCGTCACATCGGATCCTCTATGCTCAACCTCACAATATACAAGTCGTTAAATTAACACGTCTTTGCACTCGCTTCGCTCGTCCTTAAATAGTAAACTCATCCGCTTTATTCCCCGCGGTCACCTATTCAGGCACTGACCACGGTCGATGCTGCTTAATTTTTATGATCCAACAAAAAATATACTTGTTATATCGAAACGAAATCAGGTGTACTTATTTATTACGTAAAGGTGTACACTTGTACCGAATGTCAACTCAATTGTATTACATTTTGTTATTTGATATGTATTTGTACTGCTTGGACCTTGGACCGTCCTTCCTTGGAGATATGTATATCTCCATATAAACTCAGTATAAAACTGAGTGTGTGGAGGTCCGAGATGTACAAATAGCAACGAACCTATTCCCCTGGCCTGGATGGAGTATCGAAGCAAGGAGTATATTATATGCTAATACTATACTCCTTGATCCAAGGGTTTGACCTGAGATTAGAAGACCTGAGTAGTGTCATCATACCTTTCCAAACTATTGATCCTTTAAACACATCCCAGGTACTGAGTTCCATACATACATTTACATATTTAGACAAAAATATAACAAAGCAAAATCTAAAATCCCCTCGTCTATCTCTAGTTTGTTTACATCTTGACAAATGCCGATCATACGCCGACTAATTTTCATCAAACTGATGCCGCATTTTCAAATCTTAGATTTTTAGAACCTATCTTTATATAAAATAGCAGAGAAATAAAGAAGCGAATTTTGACCGTTTTGAAAGCATGACTTTCAGACTGGGTATTTAAAGCTGCCTGTGGTGTCAGACCTGACCAGGCTTTATAAAAAGTTTCCTTGTTAATTTAGATACGATACGAATTTAAATAATAATATAATATAATGAAATATAGGTATTGCTCAGTAATAAATCATATACACCCGATATCCAGAAATAAGTTACCCTTATTAAAATGTCTTGCTTTGAAAATCTTACTTTAGAAAACACAATATAAACGATATTTACTTACAACTAAAGTTTATTTACATTTAAAATACAAGTATATTTACAAAAACAATACATTATTTAAGCTTAATTTAGACATATTTTTTACGCATTTATTTTATTGGCAAATTTTAAGGAAAATCTAGCATAATAATCTGTCATGGAAGGAAAAAAACTAAGACTGTTTTGCAAATTTTTAGAAGATTGTTAGATAATGCTCCTTCGCAGAGAGATCTAGGCGAAAAAGTACAGACGTATTTTAAATACTTTAAGTATTACATTAGTTGAAATTTCGTTTCTTTAATCTCATAAGAGTGTTTTTAAATGCCACAAATATCATGAGGGAGTTCTTATTAAGAATTAATAACTCCCTCATGATAAATATCATGAGGGAGTTCTTAATTGTCATGATGGTGCGCTCCTTGCAATGCGATGTACTTATAAACAACCTGGACATAGACCAGTCATTTGCAGGTTTCAAGTGCAATTATATTCGTAATGTGTAGGATTGTGTCATTCGAGTTGTAACTGGTAGTTATACAAGATATCCTGTTTTATGGCCTTTTAAATATTCACCCTGAGGAAATAACCTCAGGTGGGTAGCATCCACTAATCTTAAACTTATTTAAAGATGGCTAAATCTCTTTAAACAAACTCTAATCATAAAACCTGAGGACATAGTCCAGGCTGCGAACCCTGGACCTCTGGTATCGCAATCGGGTGAATTATTATTCTTATTATTATTATTATTGAGATGAAGTAGATGTTAAGAGAATGTTTTGGTTTTATAAAATGATGGAATTAGACACATTTTCGTGTTAATATTTTCATAATGAGGTCTATTAGGAACCAAGGCTGGGGTTATCATACTTCGGTTAGATAAGAAACAACATATCTATTGGTCAGCTAAGATTTTAAATTAATGATTTTTCACTATCTTGTTGTGTATTTGTTTTAATCTGGCTATTGCTAAATATATTATTTGTAAAAAAAATAAGAAAAGAAAACCTTGTTGAATTCTCCTTTGTTTAATACTAGAGGTATAATGAAAGTCGCTGTGGTGCTGACCGCAGACTATCAGATGATATGAATTTGGATGTTAAAATATTTTTCTTCAGGGATCACCTGAATACGGTAATTACTAAGAAACTCAATTCTTCGGAAGAAACACCGCGACAATTAACGTCATTTTGTGTGCCCTTCCCGATATGCCGTATTTATTTCTTATTACTTTAGGCAGTTGCATCGAGAGGTCTTGGCCCGAGTGTTGTTGAGATCTTTTATAATCTTTGTTTTCAGTGATACAGAAACTTGCTCCGTTTTGTAGAATCCTGTCTCATTTCTGTTATTTACTTTTTACCAGAAACAAAAGATGACTGAGGAGGAGGTAGATTAAAATTAGGAGGATTGTAGACATGATTTTGTATGGCTTGGCTGTTGATGTACCAGAATGGTTGCTTATCAGCAGGCCACGATGAAACGCGATCGATTAAATCCTGATCAACAACTGATCCACCTACTAGAATGATTGGTCTTTGTGGTTGACTGTTGTCCTCACCGATACGGTTACCCAGATCACCGTCGTTACCACCAAATCTGGAGAGAAGAGTTGGATATTGAACGGGACGTGGGGCGTAGAAAGGTCTGTTCTGTCCATGAGCACCGACAACAGCCAGAATTAGCACTGCTGCTATACTCTTCATCTGTAATACAAAATATATTTTATTATTTTAAGTCAAGCACAATTTTGACGTGGCCCCTACTTGTATGTATGACTTTTTAATCCATTAGGGAGAGATGCAAACACGGAGATGTCCAATAACGAACTACTAGGTGTATGAGTCCACGAGACAAAGTGGCTACTACCAGTCAACATAATGAACATTTTGGCAATCGGCTCTGTAGACAATTTGCCTGCCGGGGCTTCATTTGATGAGTCAAATGATTGAATTACCTGTTTCAGATTGTGCCTCGCCTTAGGCCCAGGGGCTAAATTATGCCACTAGTCAGTAAAAGTCTATTTTGCTTCCTTGAGGAATACATAATATTTTTTTATTCGCTTTATAGACTTGAGTTAAGTCATGTGGAGAGATGTTCGGTTATTTTACCCAGGAATATCTCGAGAACTGTGACAGCCACGGATGTGGTTTAGGTGTAACTGGACTTTACTTATATCTTTATCACTTAAGACTTACTCACAATAACAAGCTATCACAATCTAAGCTATATAATAAAAGCTATAGCAATATGATCAATGCTAAGCAGTTAGGTTGATAATATATGAAATGACATTGAAAGAAAAAGATGATCAAAACCGTTTTAATACGGAAAACCCTAATTCTTTTGTGCAATGCATCCTTAATTATAAGTGTTTATGTTATTTATCTTAAATTGATAAGGTGTTATTAATAAATCGATAAAACATTTTTAAATAAAATTCATAAAACCGTTAAAAATAAGATAAAATCAACTTATTAATTAAAATTAATTAATCGATCAAAACATCAAAAAATCGCTCACGATTTTTTTTCCGGTCCGCTATTTTTGCCGCCTTTTTGAAAATATTTTCGGAATATTACCAACAACTATACAGCTTTGACATATAGTCAATTTTACTTGTATAAAAGTATATAAAGTATATTACAATTGATCTTTTTCATGTAAATATTTATAAAATTTGTCCAAACTAATTTTTATATAGAATTTTGGCCACCATGTTGAATTTATCAGAATTTAGTATATAACATGTTTTGTTCTACTATACTCAAGAGTTTTCCACGATATATTACTCGAGTTATTCCTTTAAAGTTAATTTTTTGAGGCCGCCATTTTTAAATTTTGTCAAAAAATTTAAAATTTTGACCATGAAACATATATATTTTTATTACTCTTTAAGAGCTTTAAAAAAACGATATGGAACACGATATTTTCGCTTAAAATTTTGTTTATCCAGTCTGCCATATTGGCTGCCATTTTGAAAATATTTTTCGGAATATTACCAAAAACTATACAGCTCTGACATATAGTTTTACAGGTATACAAAATTTTATCAAAATCGGTTAATTTTTACGGCAGTTATCGCGACACGTACAAACAAACACACAAACATAAAAACATACGAACAAACATACGCGCCGTCCCAATTTTCTGTAATGTAAGGACTCACTTACGTTCGTTCAATAAATAAGCTCGGAAGTTTAAAGTCCATCCATTCTGTGTATTGGACGCGTACCTTCACCACTACACCACGGGTGACTCTTTATTAATAAACCTTTTATAACCATCAGGTATGAGATATTTTGCTTGAGGGATTATAATCTATCTCGGTACATTGAGAGGCTTAAAAACTTTTCTTGGGCATACAAATGTATTACTTACAGAGTCTCTAAACAGTTAAATTTTGAATCATCGAAAAAAAACCTGAACACATTCAATTATTAATTATAATAAAAAGAACATTACAAAATCACAGGAACACACAGAATTCTTTTAAAAGCAAAAAAACAGGCAGGTGTGGAAAGCCAAAAACGATACACAACAAAAGATATGAAGAATAAAACAAACTTAGTGAATTTTTATCCTGCTAATTGCGTCACTTTTATAAATTTAATTAATTTAAATCAAAGTAAAAAATTATTTAATTGAAATAATTTGAAATTAATTGTGTTTCTATAGTCAATTGTGTCACTCCTAATGCTTAGTAAATTTTAACATACATGTAATGAAATTCAGTCTATATTTAAAATAATTCAACCTACATAATTTGAAAAACATTTCTCGATAAATCGGCCGCGAATCGGATTTAGTAAAATTAAACAAAACTTTTAAAATGTTCTCATTAGGAGACGCATTATTTTGAATTTTCTCTAAAATCTCATCAATTGTAAAAAGGTCTTTCATCCTGTGTCTGAACAATGTAAAATACAACATTCAATACTCCGGTGACGTCATCTCTTATGTAAAGAATTTCAGGTCATACAAAAGGAAAAACAATTTTCCAAGTAAACTTTCACTGTGAATGACAAACATGTATTTGTCCGAGACTCATTTAACCTATTTAAATGAAACTAATGTCAAATCTAATCCTATTGTAGTACGACACAGGGCTAAAATCAGTTGACAGCGTGGAAAAATAATGTTCAGGAACTAATTTTGCATTCAGGAACTTTTTTTTCAGTCCATCCTTCAGTACGGTATATTAGGATGGGGCGGACTTGGTGCCATCCAGTATGAGTTATTGGAAATAACACAGAAAAGAATTATTAAAATTTGAATTATTATAAATTAAAATAAATATATATTATTTTATTATTTATAATTTGTAATTTAACCTTTGTAAACAGGTATTTATGTATAAATAAACGATTTATTTATTATTAATAAGGTTGGCCTAATATAAAATCGAGGGCGTGGTTTAACATCAAGGACTAACCTGGCTCCCTCGCATTATTTTCATACGCTGTCAACTGATATTAGCCATGCGTCGTACTATAATAACTATGTTTCATCTCGAATTTAGTTTCTTAATTATAAATACTCCTCAAGGGGAATAAAAATGTCCTATAATAATACCCCTGATTTCAAACCGTTTTCCCAAAAGGTCAAATTTAATAATTTTAAAAATTGTTTGACCTCACATCATAAAATTGTTAATTGCTCTTAAACTGTTTAAGCTCAACACAGCTCGTTTGAAAGCTGAGTAAAGGACGAACTATTAACTATGTCAAATATTTTGGAACTGCTACCCTAATAAACTGCATAGACTTCTGCGGTTATTGTCATGAAGATTTAGGTCTTTCAGGTGTGTCCGCGTCAATGTAGATAAAGAATCCGACGTTTCGCTTCCACTGCGGGAGGCATCTTTAAGGATGTAGGACATCACAAAAAAACTGTACATACGTACTTATGTAAACATATGTACATACTAGATTTTATTACAAGTTGATCGGTTACTCTAAGTTGCTAAAGTAAGCCTATTAAATGTTGCATAAATAAAGCCATTTTTAAGTTTTTTAAGAATAGTATATAATACTACAAGGCTGTGATTTTTTTTACCGAAGCGACTTTTTATTACTTTGAATTTTTACATTTTTGAATCAATTTTAGATTTTTATTGCTTTGTTTGGGTTCATAGGCACTGTTGTTGTTAAGGTCGAAAGTTAGCTATTAATTACAACAGTTATATGGCTGTAGAAAGACAAAAGCTGTTAATCTGTATCAGAATATTCTTTCGAATTCATTAATAAATGATTTCAAAATGTCATAAAAAATTCTTAACTCTCAACTTACTATTGACATACTACTGTAGTAAACTAATGTCATATGACCATCCACACGACCACTGTATCACCATTTATAAGTTGGTGAAATTCATAATGAACTCTAAATAAACGATATGTAAACATTCTTCAATTTTGACTCCTGATAAAACCGATTGCTATATTTTATCCTCCTCACCAGGGTTGAACTGTTTATTGCTATGATTGTTTAATCCTTGTGGCAGCACCACATGTTTATTTATTTGTATTGTAAGTAACCTGATAATCTCATTAGCTTAGTTTTACTTCGAAAAGTCCCTGAAAAAGTGTTCCTCTCTAATTATTTACTTCATTATTTATACCGTAGGTATATAGGAAAACTATATACCCTATGTAATTATGTATTTGAATTAAAACTATCGCCATTTAACGTAAAGTATACGATTTATGTGTTTTTGAGACCTCCTGAGTAGTTTTTACCAAAATGCTATCTGTATGTACACACTAATTACACACTCACACGAGTTTATCTGTTATCATTTTAGCTCCCACTGTGTTTATGCTAGAGCATTACAACTGAGACAAAAATCAATATTTAGGCCTAGTTGTGTTTTCCAAAATATATTTTTATGGAGTCATTAACTGGCAATAATGACTCAGCATACAGTTCCAAAATTTATTTAATTCGAAAAACTATTTCAATCAATTTGAAATTTAGCACGCATGTAGTCATGCAAGACCAACAGAAGGGCTAAGTTTCTCTTATTAACAGCATTAGTTTAATTATAATCAAATGACATGAATACATTATTCAAGTTGAAATTCGGTTCCAGTGTGTCTCTTTTAGAATAAACAAATATACTAAGTTTGATTTTAATAAGCCTATAGAGGTTTATCTATGGTTTTTGTTCGATCTCTAATGTAAAGCAGCATCGAGCGAGTTTAGTACCTGGATAGGTGACCGTTGGGAATGACACGGATGTTTTACTGTCCTAGGACAAGCAAGTCAAGTCCGAAAAAACGTACTGCAAAATTAATTAGGTGATTTCCATACTCTGTGTACGAACGAAGCGAGTCTCGTCTCAGGTTGGGAGGACGAGCGGACCGAATTCGATATAGTGAAAAAAATTCCGTGGAACCTCGTACCCAATTTGTATTATTGATATAAAATAAATAATAATAAATATAGTTATAAAATAATGTAAAGTTCGTACCTTATTGTATTTAATAAGCGCGTCTTCTAAAGATATATAAGATTAATTGCGATGATATCAATTTGACTTTTGTTTACTGTTATAAATTATCAGGGTACAAACACACTAAAATATCAGACACAACTAAATGTAGAGGGGATAGAGCAAGGTCTATATAGATAGATGGAAGTCTTGGAGTGTTTGTTGAATGCTATCTAGGAGGGGAAATCCCGAGTCCTGAAACAGCTACGTCACGTGAGAGGGGAGATTACCCTCAAGTCTACCCCAATGAATTTCAAGTTAGGTGGACTTCCCACTTGATATTGACTTGAGCTTACCTAGAAAATTGGGGAAGTTCGGAGAAATTACCCTTTGAAATATTTATGTAATTTTTCTACCCAGTGGTCTCTGGTGGAGAAAGGAGTTAGAGTACTGGTCAGCGATTTATGATCCAAAGCGATTATAGATTACGTATACCTTGGCTTAACCCAAACGGGTTAAACGCAGGCCTTCTTTGAACTCAAGGGGTTAAACTAAGGCCTTATATAAACTCAAAGGGTTACGCGTGGGCCTTCTTTCAATTAAAGATGTTAAAAGTAGGCCTTATTTGAACCCAAGAGATTAAGCCATGAAGTCAAATATAGGAAATAGCGGCTCGCTTTGCTTGCTGCATTGTTTGAGTTAGCAATTAAATTAGGAAATGGGGCTTTAGCTAGATTGCTTAAGTAAATAATGAAATATGGCAAAAGGATTGTTTGGCTAAATCGCTCTCGTTAGTATTAAAATAAGAAAGGAACACACAGCATAAATAAATTATAGAAGACAGGGGCGCACTTGGTTCTTGGTTCGCTTGAGTTATTAGTGCATTGGGAAAAGTTGAACTGCCTATTAGACAGCAGACAGCCATTGAATTGCAGCCCAAGAACATTTGCATAACATTGAATACCATCTTACTTTGCCTAAGATAATGTAGTTTTATTCTTAATATATGGAAACAGAAATAAGATAACTAATAAAAATGTGTAATAAGTATCAGTAATACAAATTTTTGGAGTGAAATTTAATTTTAGTGTCTAACGTTGTTTGTTTTTTAGCAGTTTGATTTTGACTTGTATTTTGTAATGCATTCTTCTTCGTGGTATAGATTCTTGGTGTGTCTTATAGTTCTTTACTCTATGGATTCTATTCTATATGGTTTATCCTCAACGGGGTTAATATCTTGTACGGCAAATCGACATTGAACGTCCTCCAATTTGTTAAAGGATCTTGACTGAACACATCTTGATTTGTTTATAATGTTAATGCTGACTGTAATTTTCTTCGAAAAAATCGCGAATGATGTTGCTTGCATAATGGGCCCGAAGTCCAGGAGTGTAAAAATTATCCGTTTTAGAGGTCTCTAAGATCAACAAAGTTGATTTTGAACGGATTTTTTTTTTTTATTGATCATAATACAAAAATAAACCAAGAGGGGCTTGGACCCTCAGGTTGCTATGATGTCATTAACCCGCTTTGCTGAGTCAACAAAATGTTTAAAAAATCGGTAAAAATACGAGTTAAAATGTGTCGTCTGGAAACATGTTTGTATTTGTTTTTTGCGTCGCTGAATCGAATGAAACCGGTCTATATCGATACGCTATTTCAATTGACCGAAAAGTAAAAAATAAAAACTTAAATTAAAAGGTTGGTGTATAACAAACTTGGACCGTGTCGTTTTCCATATTTTAGGGCGAATCGAGTAAAACTAGTCTGAAGTCAATTCAAACACTTAAAGTACTCAAAGCCAGGGTTCCCAGGTTCAAATCTTCGTACCGGCAAGCATTTTTATCGTCATATTTTCCATTACATAAGTACATAACTAAATAATTAATATTTGCAAGCTGGTCGCATATTCTTTTAAATGTTCTTTCTTGCTCAACAGAGCCTATAAATAAATAAATAAATAAATAAATGGTTTATTTACACTATTAAAAAAATGAGCAGAATAAAACAATAAAACATGTAAAATCGGACTCTAAGTGATCTTAGTTCTTCCGTCCTTCCTTAAATAGAAAAAGTATCGTGTTTGTAAAAAAAACTCCCAAGCCGGGATGTCACCAGAATTATCCCTTTTAGGGTTTTAAGGCCTCCAAAGTGGTTTTTACAAAGTCGTCTGTGTGTGTGTGAGTGTGTGTGTGTGAGAGAGTCTGTCATCATTGTAGCTTCTAGTGTATTCCATTGTCTGTATTTGTTCAGATTTAATCAAATGACTTACGTTTTTCAAAAAATAGGAAAATAATTCGATTAATTTTAAATTTGGTACAAGTGTATACCTTTACATAATAAATAAGATCACCTTCGTTTCAAAATGATAAGTATATCTATCATTTTTGTTGGATTATAAAAGTTGAGCAGCATCGATGGTGCTCAGTGCCTGGATGGGTGACCGATAGGAATGAAACGAATCTATTCTGAGAACGAGCGAAACGAGTCCGTAGAGGTGTTGCAGTATACATTTGACGAATTGTATATTTTGAGGAAGATCGAAACAAGGCCGAAGTAGGGAGGATGAAAGTTCCGAGGAACCCCGTACCCGATTTTTTCTTAAAGAAAATGCCCTAAAAATTATCATAAGCCAAGCTTAAATTGCTGAATAATGCTGTACATTGCCGATTTTGGAATGATGACTATTGTTTTATTCAATCTATGGAATAAATACGCCCTTTCCTTTGATAAATCCGGATACATCAAATAATATGTAGTGACGAGCAAGAAATGGATAGTTGAGGAATAAAGCACGCATTCCAAAAACAAATTCGCCTAGCTTGCGGATCTCCGCGTCAAAATGTTTCACATATCCATCACATGATCTGCTCCATCCACATTACTTAAGATATTTGGCTCAACCCCAAACCCCAAAAAATACTTTTTTTAAGTCATTTATACCTATGGGGGCAACTAAAAGATAAATCTCTTTGATGAAGAAGGGCTGTAAATATTCAAAGAGATTGTAAAGCCGTGGTTTTACCGTATTTTATTAGAAACATGACCCCCATCTCGTTAAATTTTTTCCTTGGTAAAGTCTCTAAAATCTAGAAATATTGACTGAATAATCCAAAAAATAAAAATAGTTATTTACATACACATATTTTAATTTCTTGGTTTTTTAAAAACGTTTGTTCCAATTTTAATGTGGGATCTGTTATGTTGTGTTAAGTTCTCCTCCTCTAGAGATCGCTAGAATCTTTGTTTACCTTGAATAAGTGTTGGGTTATTTTGTATCATCAACCTTGCTGTCCACTTTTATACTAGGCCTGTCATACTTGTATGTATTGCGTTTGCAGAAAGTTTGAGAATAGTACTCGCCCTTTCAACATAGTAAATGTACTCCCCCATTTGACCACAAAGGAAGCACTACTGAATGGATTCTACAATGAATGCTCTAAATTAAGTTGAACATAGGTCATGGTTGGGACCTATGGTCATGGTTGGGCTTTGCTTTCTTTTAATAGGACCCGGTATACAATATCCTTGGCCCCTGCCAGGATTGAACTCATGATCTCTTTTTAAACAAAAGAGAGTTTACAGTTCAAAGTGACCATATTATTTAAGATCATTTGCTAAACACCAAACCCTAAGAAATGCTCTATTAAAGACATTCATTTTCGTGGACCCCAATCTCACTAAACTACAGACGACCCCCCCCCCCCTGCAAAAACATTATGACGGACAGTTAACAAGTTTAGCTATTATCTTAATTTTATTTTAAAGGGATTCAGTCTATGCCTCATCTTTTTATTCGATATAGATATTAATCAATCAACTAAATCTATATCAAATTTAGTATAAATGATTTAATTAAATGCGAGCGTCAAGAAGTGATTTAGACAGAGATTAGCGATTACTCATATTCCCAAGATACAAATAATTTCCTAATCGCTTTTTAATTAGAAATATTTAAAAAGCAGACGTAATCTGCCTTTTAAAATATTATGTCTATTTTTTTATTTAAAGTTGAATGCACTTATTCCTTTATAACATTGGGTTTTCTTCAAGGGGAAAAGTGATAGTATTATCTTCATGGATATTATTTTAACCAGCCAAAAGTGTTGAACTTTTTGTTCCCTCAAACTATTTCATCATATGGTTATTTCATCACGTGGTCTGATAAAAAATTAGGAAAAAACAACAGTACATAAAAAGTCAGGTACGTGGTACCTCGGGACATTTTCTCACCATATCTGATTGGCTAAACTTTTATTCTTACCTGTTCGGACTCGCTCGCTCTTCCTTATAGAGTGGAAATCACCTAATTTATTTTGCAATATGTTTTCAGTTCCGATTCGTTCGTCCCAGACAGTAAACCATACGTTTTGCTGTCAGTAGTCACCCATACAGGTACTGACCACGCTTAATGCTGCTTGAAATTACTACCGTACTGCAATGAAACTTAGTATACTCGTACTTTTTTATTACGTAAAGAAACAAACTTGTAATCAATTTCTACTCAATTCGATTACTTTTAGATTTAAAGAACATATATAAATGTCATTCGATACAAATTTAACCAGAGCTAATAATGTATTGAAACTGGACACATTAGTTTAAGGTCATATTGCTCTAAATGCGTGCTAAATTTCAAATCGCTCAAAAAAAAATGTCCGTGTTTTAAGAATTTGTTAAATTTTTGCTGTCATTAATAGCGAATGACATCGTTACACTCATTATTTTCCGGTGAGCACAACTAAAACTAAAAATTATTAATAAAAAAACTAACAGATTATGACGTTATGCCAACTCAAACACTCAAACACTCATTGTACCAACATAAACAAAAATATTACGATATTAAAATACTAAAAACTCTAGCAATTACAAAAATATTTTAGTATAATGTGTGTACCCACATAGCACAGGAGGTTTCCCTTCCTATTATGTGAGTTACCTAACCTTTATTTCGATATTGTATTTATTTATTTAAATAAAGGTATTTTAAAAAAAAAAAACAGTAGGAGTTACGATGATAACAAACACACACAATAACCCACAAACAGACAACGCAGTTAAAACCACTTAAGAGGTCTTAAAAGAACGTACAACGGATAACTTAGGAGAAATCATCGATTCGAATTTTTAATACAAACTCAATATTTTCCCAATATACTAACGGTATTGAAAAATAAAAGTAATAAATAAGATTTAAGTAATCACGACATTGTTTGTAATTTTCTGGTCATGACTATGAATATTTCATGAAACAAGATGGGTTTTATGTAAATATATGTAATGTTAAACTTTTACAGGCATCACATTTCGCCTAATAAGGCAAGTAAGGATCAGAATGTACCAAACAATAGATTTCCTATAAAGCCTTCGTACCAGGAATTTTGCCAAATGGTAATTCCATAGATGCGTATAATTGACGATTTTTCTTTGTAATCCTAATTCTTTACTTTTTGACAGCGATCAATTTTTTTAAAACGAAATTACGTCAATTTGATCTAAGAATGACACTATATTTGCAACGCTAATCTCTAAGCTGAGATAAGTGGCCATGTTGACTTATCTGATAAGTACTCATAGCATGATATGAGTACAGCTAGCTTACTGCAATATCTGACGCATTATGTACTTAGATTTGATTACTACACAGTGCTATAAATAGAAATTATAAGCCTTATTGGAGTCAAAAATAGTACACTTGTGTACACATTAACATTTCTAGTTAAAGAGATAATGTTACTGTAGATAATCCATCAGTTGAATTTTAAAACATCGAAATAGTAACTTGACCAACTTCGACTATCAAACGGACATAACAAATGCAGTAACTTATCTAGATGAACGCTTAAAATACAAATCAAAACACAATCAGGGCGCGGGAAGCCTAAACCAATTGATTTATTATAATCATCTACTAACCATAACTTACTAACTCTACTAACCATAACTTGGAGGAAGTTTCAATAGCCCTAAAATGATGTTTCAGGCCTTTCAAGTATCTAGATAGGTTATGCCCCCTCTAGGAATAATATTCGGGGCTTAGCTGGTAGCAGAACGTTCACGCCACGAATAATTAGTATGAACAAATCAGAGCCAAGAATTCTCTCGCCATTCACACGCCTACAACTACTTGGCAGAGAATAAGTGATTTGTCGAATCGAATCGAATAAACTTAGGGCACAATTTTTATCAGATTTGCACCAAATCTGGTGCTCACACCATGCAAACCCATAGAATGAATCCTTAAAGATTTTTTTATAACAACAAAAATAATAAATGGATTTATAAGCGTGGTATTTAATGAAGAATTAAAAGAAGAGGTCCTTCTAAGAATCCTGTAAAAATTTGAGTCTTTTAGTCAAGTAGGGACGGTGCAATATGGGGAATACAAAAAACACAACGTCAGTACTAAGTCAGTACACACGTCAGAGCAAGTACGGTAAACACTGTCTACGCGGGAAAGCTATGTCTCCGAGATTCACAAGTTGACAGGTTTGTTAGTAAAACTAAAATTAAAGTTACTGTTGCATATACGAATTATTAGTGTTGTGAAAAACTGTAAAATTCTGCTATATTTACTCATCTTAGATTTGTAATTATTGAGTTGGAAATTCCTTGTTTAGGGCATTTAGTGTCGAGTGTCGTCTTCAGCTGCATTGCACCTATTACAAGAGTCACTTACCATGACAAATGTCTGTTTCATTCATTATTCAGTAGTTGGGCAGAATATAACAACGTAAATTATCATATAGTTATGCAAAGAAGAATAGAAAGAATAGATGACATTAGTAATGCATTTTTAATGTCAATTTAAGTGCACGAATTCATAAAGATATATTGTTGGTTTAAATAAGTCCTTTTAGATTTAACATATTTTTTAGTTAAACAAAATTTAAAATAATTAATTACAATATTTAATAAAAACCAACTTCCCTTCAACAACATTTTCACATTGTGTTTTCTCAATCATCTCAGTGTAGCAAACTCTATACAAATCTACTACCTCACACATTCAATTGAATTTTTCTCAATTGAAAATCATTGAATTTTAATAATTGAGACATAAATATGAATTATATGAATTCAATTATGAGACCCTCCATTCAAATATCCACGTCCCCCCTCTCCCCCCTTCCATGACCCCAATCTCATAAGCTCATTTTTCCTTTGAAAATTCGCAAAACATACACAAGACATTCGATAAGACTTAAAGTAATGCTGATAATAATATGAAACTTAACATATTTGTTAGTCTAAATCTGCGTTTTATAATTTTTCGAAAATTTTGTTGAGTCATTTTTTCGGATTAATGACGTCATAAAACAATTATTTTCTGGATAGGACAACTACAAAGAGTAACTATACAAAGTAGAGTAATTTTTGTATAAAATTTTAACTCTCTAGTATAAATACATTGGGCCTACGATGACACACACATACAGACAGACAACTTTGTGAAACCTACTTAGGAGGCCTTAAAACACCTCAAACGGATAATTCAGGCGTTATCCGGGTTTCGTTTTTTTGCAAATACAATACTTTCCTGTATCTCTAAGGTATAAATAAAGAAAAGTAATTGAACGACGGGTTAATGAATTTGTGGATAACACAACTACAGCGGTAGACTGATTTTTGTACAATTTTTTAATTCTCTAGCATAAATACACTGTGAGCTACTATGATAACACACACACATACAGACAGACGACTTGGTGAAAACCACTTAGGAGGCCTTAAAACACCAGGAAGGGATAATATATCCGGGTTTCGGATTTTTTTGCAAACACAAAACTTTTCCTACATCCCTAAAGTATAAATGACGAAAAGTAATAGAAGTCATACTGCAGGCAGCAATATATATTGCGAGGCAAGTACGTGTGTCACACCAGCAGTAAAACAATAATGACTTTTTACAACATTTAATTTTATGGTCAATAAAACCAGGATTCATAGGTTTCAGTACGTCTATTTTTTAATGCAAAAACTAATAAAACATCTTTATTACGCAGATGAGTTAAGAACTCATTTTATAATCTACATTTGCCAAGAATTCTCTTTATAAGTTAAGTTCAAACATTTTTATCCTGAAAAATATAAATAGTGTTTTATATAAATTAAATTACTTTTATACAAAAATGAGGATTAAAATGTTAATTAAGTTTGGAGTTTGGTTGTTAAGTTTTCATACAGTCCTAGCTGGCCCTTCGTTAATGGAAAGGATGGGTAAGTTATTTATTACAATTATGTAGCATTCTTTTAATAAATTAAAAATACTGAAAGATAACAAGGAACTTGCATCTATCCGACATAATGGATTTATGCTTTTAAAATGAAACTAATGTAAATCCTTTAACACTGAATCCTGTAAATATGTTATCGTAAACTTGGTTTGTTATTTTAAACTTAATTTTTAAGTCAAAAGATTTTTGAGGGGTTCTAAATTAACCATAAAAAATCAAGGCCACATTCAAATATTTGTGCATTTATTTATTGTGCAAATAAATTATGTATTAATGTTTTACGAATAAACCAACAACAAGCAGGGGCGTATAACACTGGGGGCTCTTCCGAAGTAAAAATATATTTTCACTTTGGCTAATAAATAAATTTTCATATTTAAGGTCAATATATATATATATATTTTTATGTATATATCCGCGTTTGTGTATATGTATACATTATTTATTTATTTGCTTAAACATAATGTTTTTACAAAGAAGTCTCGCCTTACATAATGGCACATTTTTAAAATAACTAGTATTCATAATCTCAAACAAAGTACAATTAACATTATAAGCGAAAAATAAATCAATGAACTACACAATAATTGTCGTACAACTTTTAATTAACCAGCGATCTGGGCCCGTAAAGATATTTTACGTTCCAGTGGATGTAATGTTTGACTTATAGGGCAAGGTCGCTACTTACGAAAACCTACTTTACGAATTAGGTCCTAAGTATTCTTTTAACACTATGTATTCAGGAGAGAGGTGTTATACAGCGAACAAGGAAGAGGGTCTGTGTACCATTATCAAGGAGTGTCCAGTACTTTACCATTTAATGAAAAAAGCAAGGACTGATAAATCTACGTCAGATTATTTGATAAGGTAAGTAGTAGTCTTACTCAGAACAGCCTAGAATATTGAATGAACAATTTTCGGTCCTTATATATATATATATATATATATATATATATATATATATATATATATATATATATATATATATATATAATATATATATATATATATATATATATATATATATATATACAATAACAAATATACGCATACATGAAAAATATGAAAAAATGCTCTCTAAATTGCTTTTCCATTGTTGACAAGGCTTGCTTTGATCGCTAGGATTGGTTGACATTTAAAATAACTGTATACAAAGAGGCTCGCTGAATTGCTTTCATAAACTCTCTAAATAGCTAAAAAGGAAAGAAGTAACAAATAAAAAAAATTGGCGCTATGCTGTATTTAAAGATGTATTGTATGAATTTACGAACACAAATAGTAAAAGAATGAACTCATAACTCATTAAATTTAATAGCAAAATAAAAACTAAAAGAAATTCTTTCGTTCGCCGGACACAAATGATAAAAATTAACAAATTGTTGTATAACAATTAGCTAATAATGAAGTAAAAATTGTGTATGTGTACTCTAGTTTTTCTGTCACTCCGGTAAAACACAAGTCTAATCAATTGTAACCGACAAGCTTACAATTTTCTCCGTTACTTTGGGGACCGGTGTGCTACAGAATAACCAAATCGCTGAAGCTAGACCCTCTCATCAGTATTGCTGTTATGTTGTTTTTTGTTGTTTTTTGTTGTTATTTTTTTTTTTTTAATATTGTATATTTTTTGTATTATACAAAATGGGCTAAAAACCGGTTATTGTGTAATAATTATTTAAATAAATGTTGTAATCTGTTAATAAGTAACAAAAAACTTTATCTTAGAAAAATACTAATATGTCATTACTAAAAAAGCATTTGCTGACACACAAAGCTGGTATTCTGGTAGACCAAATAATAGTCGCCATCAAAACCTTTCTCCATAAAATTTTCTTTTAACATCATTGGCGAAACTTGCAGTAGTTGGAATATTAAGGGAAATTAATGCCCAAAGTCATTAATGGTAATATAGGTATATATTACTAATATGGTAAATATTAGTCTAGAAAACTTACATAAGGTCCTATCAAAGAGTATATAGGTATATAATCCTTGGTCCTATGCTTTTTCTATACCACTACAATTCTAAAGCATGGACCGGACCATGGACCTTTTTCCCACCATGTGTTTATGGTTTAAGGTTGGCGCATGTGAAATATTGCACTGAATATTATATTTTTAGATCAGTATGTGGGTATGACAACAACATGCCAATAGTTTGCTGTCCGATAGGTCTCAGAAATTCACAAGAAGTGAATAAGCTAATGACTGTCCTCCCTGATCCTCCAGTGTGCGGCATATCTAACATAAATGATTTCACCAGAATAGTCGGAGGAGACACATCAAAGTCAGGTAAGTTGTTTTCTTTAGGTAGTGTTAATATATTAATATATTTTTATCAGAAAGAACCAAGAAAATCTTAATTAGGATTTACTCAAAGATTAAATCAACTTAATCAAGGAATTCGAATGTATCCGTAGTATATATTATATATTATATATATATATATATATATATATATTATATATATTATATATTATACATACATACATACATACATACATACATAAATAATGATGATCCTTGTTGTTGAGTGTTGTGGCGCCCACAACTCAAGAGGCCCACTGTTTCAGTAAGGGTTCTCTTGAAAATCTCAGAAGACACTATTAACTATTTTAGAATAGTGTTATTGTCCTACTCTTCTACGACTGCATCCAAAAAGTTTTACTTTACTTCGATAGAAGATAGTGCTCTAGTCCTTATGAGTCCTCGAGCAAGCATTTTGCGTGTAATACACAGAAAAGCTGTGACTTCGCTACAAGTTTTTATAGCTTTAATTAGAGACAACACGTGCCCCATGGCTTTTGCTACCTTAAGGCAGAAACATGTATTGAGGGTCCTTTATTTTGCCTAAACCCAGGTTTTTTCATTTAAAGTTTGTGAACTTTTACGATTACCGGTTGACATCGCACTGGTCCGAGACCACCAGCTTAACGTTTCTTTCGAAAGATGACATATGTTAGAAAATCCTGAAGACCCATCCGGAATCGAACCCGATCTGTATGACTCAGAGGCACACGTGCTATCCATTGTACCACCGAGACCTTTTGAGATAGACGGTGTTTAGTTAGAAATTTAAGAAATGATGTTAGCTATAGGGAATAGTTTGATGGGTTGATTATTACTGTAATGCTTATCGTCAGTTGACATGCATTTTATTTATTCTTTCTCTCCTAACCCCCTGGAGTTTAGTTAATTTTTAAAATTATTAGTTTTGATATTTAATCAAAACTAAAAAAAATAATAACTTTTTTGGTTATTTTATAGGATCTTGGCCATGGATGGCAGCCATAGGATACAAACTGAGAAACGGATATTCACGAAAAATATATTACAGATGCGGCGGTGTTATAATTACCGATAAATTTGTGTTATCAGCTGCTCACTGTGATGATAAACGATACATGAAAATGTAATTCTGAGTTATTTACTATATCTGTTGCAACAGGTGATGGCTCCACGAGAATTAGTGAGGGCAGAAATACTATTGCTTTATTCTTATCATTAAAATTATTAAAATATTTTGCAAACCACTTCAGGTGGGTTGCATCTAATATATTTTAAATATTAATTAAAGTTAACGAAATCTTCTTATTACAAAAAATACTTATCATATAAACTGAGAGCAAAGCCCGCATCATATCCAAGGCTAGGAAATTAGTGAAAAATACTCAGGAGATCTTAAAAACACCTGAAACGGATAATCCATGTGACATTTCGGTATAAATGAGGAAAAATAAGAAAATCACTTTGTAAAATAAATGTTTGTTGCAGGTCAACAATAAGAATAGGCGTGTTGAATATATCGGCAACTGAAAAAGACAACCCCGCCCCCGTAGATTTGACCATAGAGAGGATTATATCATATGAGTTTAACGAACAAAAATATTTAGGAGACATACTTTTGATAAAAGTTTCACAAATAAAATTTACAAGTAAGCTTTACACCACTTTATACATTAAAAATTTAGTGACTTACCTGCAAAAAGCTATTTTTAATTAGTCTGCGTCTACTGTACTCGAATAGCTCTGTTCCAGGGCTTCCAAGTATTCTAGCCCCAAAAAGGATTTGATGCTGGGAGTTAAAGCGTTCAGTTTAGCTTGAATGTCAGAGCAGATTGCTATAGCCCTTATATTTTAGATCTTTTAGCGAAAAAATAATTAAAAGTCACGCAAACGTAGTCAAGTTATTACTTGCGGTCAGGCTTTAATACTCAGACAGATAATACGGTGGCCCAAAATTATTACCGTGGAGACATGACAGCTGGAAATTAAATCGGTTAAATTGGTTACCTTTTAGCAAATTCTATTTATAAAGGTGGGTTCTGTGCCTCTAAGATTCCGTGATTCACGGATGCCAGAAATGCAAGGTAGAGTCGCGTGATCTGGGCGGGATAAGAGTTGGTTCTAAATCAGATGCAAGAACGCATGTTAAAGAAATAGGCTCGATCGTCTGATCCAGTTTTTCCACCGATTAAATGTTTAAAAACATCCAGCTTTTCGCTAGTATAACGTTTTCCTCTTATGGAAAAACTATATCCTTGTTAGGTTAAAATGTTACTGCGATTCTACTATAAAATCTTGATTTTATGCTCGTCGAATAAAACCGGCTCGGAGTCGATACTACTTTAAGTAACCAAAAAGTCGAAAACCAGAAACCACTGGTGATTCATACTTTTTCCTAAACGGAGTATATCTTCCAGTCAAGTCCAAAATAATGGCTGTTAAATGACGAATTTAGAGTAGCGGGGTGTCGTTTCCAGTGCTTTTTAGGGCGCTGAATCGAACAAATATGGTTCGAAATCGATAAGATCACCCCCAAAAAGTCAAACAAACAGGGGTAATCACCGAATAACCTACAATACGATCTATAAACAACATATGTGTAAAATATATAGTTATTTTCAGGTAATATCAAACCAATATGTTTACCTAAATCCAAGGATTTGCTAGCAAACTCATTCATAGGGGATACAGTGTATATAGCAGGCTGGGGAACCACTGGATTTAGTAAGTTCAACTTTATTTAATCTAATTACTTCATGTTTCAATTAATCTGTTTTATCTGTTCACTTTGTGTCTTTTCACATCATATTTTACTAATTATTATATATTTATATCTTTGTCAAGCACCGATGATGACCCCAATGGGGTTGAAATCAGACTATCTTTGGTATTAAAGAAATCCAGCAGAAAGACTTTTTACACACACACACACACACACCACCAACACACATACACACACACACACCACACACATATATATATATATATATATATATATATATATATATATATATATATATATATATATATATATATATATATATTATATATAAATAAGTTTTACAGATTTAGTAGTATATTGAGGTATTTGAAGAAAGAAAAACATAATGAAGTCATGTATACACTTACTTTATTATATATGCTCATAACTTAAACTTTATAAATTTAATTTATTTCAAACTTAGCACAATTTACTTTACTTTAATTTCTACATGAATTTCTTTAGATATTTTATTTTAAAACACTTCTTATTTATCTTTACATCCAATTTTCATTTCCCCATTTTATTTTAAGGTTACACAGGGTGGAATAAAAAGTCTCCCTCCAAATTTAAAAGGGCATTTTAAATGTGCGTACCAATAGGGGCTGTACATTAGTGGGAGAACCTCTAGTCTCTGTAGAGTAGGGTTAAGTACCCTTAGTACCTAATGAAAGAGCCATGCTCAGACTCCTCATTACTGTGCAGGGAATAGAAGTATAAAGTATGCTTCCTTCTTAAGTCTCTTAGCTCCCAGTGTATTAGGATAGAGTATGCTCTCTCTAGTATAATAAAACCTCTTATACTGTTACACATTGTTTTGTTTAATTTATTATACTTCATTATAATTTTCTATATTAGTTTACAACAGGTTTAATAGCCTAATTCACAAAGTTTAAAAAATAATATACATTTTATTGATTATAAAAACTAATAAATTACACATTATTTTAATTAAAATTGTCTTGTTTTAACCATTTGATTGTACATTGCAGAAAAGCCAACTTCCACAACACTGCAAGAAGTTAAATTACCCGTGTTATCTAATAGTCAATGTCAAAACAGCTATAAATCAGTCATGAAGTTTACGATCACACACATGTGTGCTGGCTATATGACAGGTGGCAAGGATGCTTGTCAGGTATTTAACTATTAAACTATTGAAAACTAAATTTAAAGGGAGCAAGGAGTTGCTGGGGTATCAACCCAGGGTGTCAGGACATGGCCTGTTGGCCATACTTGCTGGGACTAAGCCCAGGGCATCAGGGACATGGCATGTTGGCCATACTTGCTAGGGTTCCAGCCCAGAATGCATTTAAACCAAGGTCATTATAAAAATTACGCTTATGAGCTACTAAAGAAGATCTATATATATATATATTATATATATATATATTATATATATATATATATATTATATTATATATATATATATATATATATATATATATATATATATATATATATATATATTATATATTATTATAGTATTAATAATAAAAAAGTCATTATGACTACATTTAAAGATATTTTGGGGGACTCTCTTTAATTATTATTAACAAATCTATTTTATTCCCAGTGGTCACCTATCCCCGCATTGAACTTGCTCGATGCTGCTTAAAACTCGTGATCTGACAAGAACTGTATTTAAAACTGTTATTAAATAAAACTTTATTTTTATATAACCCATAAAAGAAATATTTATATCTTAAAAGTGTTAAAGTATAAAATATATTTTTAAAACTAGATAATTTACAGATTTTTAATCTTTACTTTTTCCTCATTTATATCGTAGGTATAAATAGGACGTGTATTGTTCGTAAAGAAAATCTGAAACATACATACATCAGTGCCAAATTTCAAATTGATCAGATATCTTTTCTGTTTTTTACCGATTTTTTAAAATTTATATCAAGTAGTTGAAAAAATATTATTTCTGAGGTAGGGAGTTTAGGTTCGCTTTTACAATCAAAATTAAATTAATTACATATTTGACAGTGATTTAAGTGACACTGAGTTGGTAGCACCTCCACCAGAGTTAAAAACTTCAGTGATTGAAGCGGGAAATAAGTGTTTTGAAATGTTATTATCAGTCTTTATTTCAGAGAAATATCATACATTACATGGCTGTGAATGACTATTTTTTACTGAAGCAAATATAGTACGATACATTATTCTGGAAATCACAACCCTTGGCCTGATTATTGATTTTTGTACCAAGTTTAAAACTCTGTACATACAGTTATTTGATTTATATAATATCTATCTTCATCCTCTATCTTTCTCTATCTTAATAACTAAGTAAAAACCACTGAGGAGGACTTAAAGCACGCAAAATAGATAATTCACATGAAGTTCCAGTTTCAGATTTTTTAATGCAAACACGATAATTCTTTCCTTTGTACTTGAGGCATAAATGAGAAAGAGTAAAAATTATTCAGACTTCAGAAAAAGACTTGCAAGAGTCCATGTTTTGACATCAACACTATAATATTAAGTTCTTTTAAAATATTCAGAATAATACTTTCTGGAGGACTTAAAAATATTCAGAATAGTATTTTCTTTCTGGAGGAATTGAAAACAAAAACATTTGGTCAAAGAAAATCTCTTGAACACATAGCAAAAGGTACGCGTATTAAAAACATATTAGTTCTCCAGAGGCATAACTTTCACAATTTAGCAATTTTCCAATATGCTGATGAAGTTGTCATAAAGAAAGCAGGTGAGACGTCAATTCACCTTGTTGCTTATCAGCTCTCTTTTGTTTCTCTCGTAACAGTTATTTGATTTATATAATATCTATCTTCATCCTCTTCAACATCTTCTTCAAGTCCAAGTAAAGAACTAGGAATACGTATAATAATTTTCCCTTTCTCATTATCATCCAAAGGTAATATAGAACTAGGTATAGTAACTTTGATTTTATTTTTAGAGCTGACACTTCCGTACTCTTTACGGTTAATCTTGTTGCCTTGCGCATTGTAAACCGAGTAAGGAGCTTTAAAGTTCTGTTTCTTTGGACTTCTAGATTGACATTTATGAGGAGTAGTTTTGACAATCGTACTGTTGTAACTTTTTAAACTTCCGGTGCATTTGTATCGGTTCTCATGGAGGCACAACCAATGTATCGAACCATTCTTATTCAACCGGTGGAATCGATATTGGTAACCATTGTGGATAACCGAAGGCTTGCCTCTTGAAGTAAATGTTGTTTCCATTTCTTCTGCTGACAAATTCATTATAATATTACCTTACAGAGATGATATATTAAAATTCAAAAGCTTACTTACAATAAACTTTTGCAAATTCTTCATATGACCTTAAAAGGAAAGTCTTTAGATTATGAAATACAGAAAATCAACTTATCAGCTCTGTACTTCATAACAGCATTTTCACTTCAGTTTTCATAAACTAATAAACTTCATTTGACAAGAAGCTTCAAATCTTTCTTCATTTCTGAAAAAAAAACATAAAAATTAAGATTTTTTTCACCGAGTCCCCTGTTAATAATAATAAGAAGCATTACTGTTCACAGCAAAGCCATTAGAATATTTATTATGCAAGAATAATATTATAGTTAGAAATTCCCTCGTAATCTGAGTTTTAATCAATCTTCTTTTAGAACAATTTGTTGGCAGGTTTCATTAAAATGCCATTGTGCTTGTTCAAAAAAACTAATATGTTAGAGTCTAAGCTATGATAGTCTAAGTGTATGATATTTACATGATATGATGCAGCTAGGCCATCCACTCAACTGTTAAATAAGCTGTTGGTAGGTAGTAATTAAAACAGTTGCTAACACAGTGTATATAACAAGTGATCATATCACAATCAAATTTAATATACTTTGGTTCTTGTACTATATTAGTTTAAATGACATCAAATTGTAACCTGCCAAAACAATGTAGCAACAAAATACGGGCCTTCGGCCCGTAGCCGCTACGCGGCCTCGGCGCTTCGCGCCTCGTCCGCTCCGCGGCGTCGACCCACCGGGCCGCTTCGCGGCCCGGGGGCCTCCCTGTGGCTGCTTTGCGGCCACATTGTTGTTGTTTTGTATGATGTGTTGTTTCATTATTGTTCTTGTTATGGCATTTTGCCATGTACCTAGCGAATTTTCACAGCCTCTCCACACAGCCCCGCTTCGCGGGCCTGAGAGGCTTTCTCACAAATTTGATTTTACTAATTAAGATTTTATTAATACTTTATTATTAATAGTATGCTATAATATTAAAACTAACAAGCATTATAAAAAAAATATATTCATGATTTTTGTTTTTAAATAAAAATACCGTTTCCGTCACTTAGGATCATAGATAAACAATATTAACATAGATGGCTCACTCAAAGATTTAAAAAAAATATTTGATGGGATGCAGGAGGCTCAAGTAGTACAGTCTAGTGGTGACAGCGTGAAACTGTCACATATTTTTATTCTGACATTTTATTTATTTATTTTTATTCAACCAAACAACGAGCTGTTGAGGGTAATCAAGTCTTTCCATCCGCTTTTCAGCGCTAGAATGATGAGGAGTCGATGGATGAGTGATCCCAAGAAAGCTCTATAAGAATTTCGTATAAATTGGTAAAAAGTGAAAAAAAAATCATTTCTCACACTTACTTCACCCATTCTGTTTACCCATTTTCTTTACTTATCCGTTTGCGCCAACCCGAGATGTTATACTCAGATAGCAAATTTAAATGTTAAGTCTAAAAAACTAAGAATGAATTATTGTTATTTTTTTTAAGAAAACGATGGTGCTGCTTTCGCGTGATGAGGCCCCCAAGTTTTATAAAACAAAAATACATCGCGAATACTACAGCATACCATAGATCTTTGTTTACTTTTATTTTATTTTACTAAACGATTGGCAACTGTTTGTTTTTAAAAAAAATACTACAGCACAATCTAGTAGAGAATAGAGCAAATATATTTTTACTACTAGCGCTATTCAAGACTCTAGTGATGAGGCCCCCAACTTAAATCATAAACACAAACTTGTCAATTGAGTGTTCCTTCTACACTCGGGAGTGAACCATCTATCTTAGGATTGTCTGATTGAGCTGAAACCGGTCGCAATCGTTTTAGAATGACTTCGACCATATAAAGACTACTTCGAGGTTCTTCCGCTTTACGGGCCTGCTTTGCTCGGCGTGGTTTAGTGGAAGCCATTTTTGTCCTGTCTCTCTGGGACAGCAGGCTTACCAGGATGGAGCAAGAGGTAGAGGTCCATCTTTATACTATGTCCCCATCCTCTAACACTACTAAACCCAGATATCGTACAAGTCTTTGACCTGGACGTATACATATATACAAGATTATATATATATATATATATGTATACTGTTTGCGCCATTTGTGATGGTTCGATTGAGCTGAAATTGGTCTTAATCGATTCAGCTAGCCGTCTACCTAAACAAAAATACCTTGTTTTAAAGCCATTTCAAGTTTCAAAAATTTTTTTTTTCATGACGTCATAACTTTGATTGATGACGTCATAATGTTTTTATAAACAATAGGCCTCGTAACCTCCTCAACATCTCGCGATTTGCAAAGTTTCGTTTCAATTTGAGAACGCCTTCGAGAGTTATCGTTCGCCATACGAAAGGGTAGAAACTCTTACATACATATATATATATATATATATATATATATATATATATATATATATATATATATATATATATATATATATATATATATATATATATATATATATATATATATATATATACATATATATATAAACTTTTTTCGGACATATATTTTTGTTATCAGGAAGCCAATAGGAACCGATTCCACTCACTCCCACCCTCAACTTCCGTCATCCGAACAACCTCATAAGCGTCATTTTCATTATGAAAATTCGCTAAAAACAAATGTATAAATAAGATTTTATAAATTTCTTTGCATAATAATAAAGTTACATTACAAAAAATAATATAAGAAAAGTTATTTGGTAAAACACAGCAAGGTTATATGTCAAATAAGATCACCTTATGGGACTGGATTCCATCTCCCTTGTTTAAGAATACCCGACTGGATTCCCTCAGAATGACTCAAACAGCATTTTTAACTAATGTAGTTAATACAATCTAATCTATTTTTTTTAACCATCATTATTTTATCTTTTGGTCAGGCTTTGTGGCTGTTAGCATCACACTCCGTTATAATCAGTTGACAACATGGGAAAATAGTGTTGAAGAACCATTGAAATTGAGAGCATGGTATAACATCCAGGACTAACCTCATTGGCTCCCTCGTATTATTTTCCCACGCTGTTAGCTGATTAAAACCATATGTTACACTATAGGCCAATTAAAACACCATGGCACCATTACTTCATATTATAGATAAAAATCTAATAGTTGACTAAGTATAACCTATTTGGGATGGTAAGTTCACTTGGGTTATAAGAAAACCAAAAAAAAAATTAAATTGTAATTTCTTTACATATTAATGTAGTTACACTAAACACAAATAATATTTGAAAAGTTATGTGGTGAAAAATAGTATTATTTAAGTGAAATATAGTTAAATAATAGGTAATCCAGTAGATTATATGTTAAATACGAACGTATGTTAAGTACATTCACACACACTTTAGATCCGCGTATCGTATAGAGTACGATCTCTCAATACGGTAATTTAAGCTGTATGAACCATGCGGAGGGGATCCGATCCCATACACTAGAACTAGGGAGATGGAATCTAAATGGATCCCCCGATACGCTGTATGTACCTTTAGAGACGATCGTATTTAACGGATAACCTTCTCGTCGAACTTTTATTTCACTTCTATATAACCGTTTTTGATCAAATAACTTTTGGAATATTATTATTTTTTTAGTGTAACTTTATTATTATGCAAAGAAATCACAATTTAATTTAATATATTTTTTGTTTTAAACTTTCTTATAACCAAAAGTGAACCTACACTATAAAAGACATGGCGTTTTGGTGGGATCAGTTATCACGTAATCTTACACGATCGACTAAACAAATACGCTGCAAGAACCGCAAAGTTATTTGACTGTATTGTATACGTATTTTATACGATCTGCGGATCTAAAGTGTGTGTGTGAACGTACTAATTAATAGAAACATTGATATACAGGCATAAAAAGGCTGTTATGCATTATTTCATTATTATTTCACACACATTAATTCAAGTATTTTCTGGTATCTCATGAGGAGGGACACAGTTTAAAGAATCTAAAAATATCTAATGATAAGACTCAGATGCTTACCCATAAACTTGGATGGTCTCATAAAATTAAAGAGAACGCAACAGAACAATTAAATCATGTGAATGTCAACTCACTATTCTAGATTTGCATAGCAACAAATTTCTGAGTCCAAAACGTTTTAACAATAACTAATGGCTAGAAACAATAACTACAAAAAAAATCTGTGATTGTAACTCAACAAGGTTATAAATAAAGATAAACAGGTAGAAGGTAATGTTCATTTTTTCTTATTTTTCTTTTAATTTTTATGCCATTAAATAAATGTTTTAGACAACACTAACTGTTTTTACTATCTTAGTTTGATTGGTTTTATAGTGGTTATAAAATATTGGTTCATCAATATGATTATTATTAATGGTGGTTATGTTATGTTCTAATTTAAATTAAATAATACCAACGATACGTGCTGTTTTATCAATTCTTTGGTTTTCAAGTCATTATCTACTCTATGCTATTCTCTATATCCTACTTCAAAACAAACCTTGATGATTAACATGAGGTCTTTGCCCTCAGGGCTGCTCCGCGGCTACGGCCTCGAAGCGGCACTAGCCGCTCCGAAAAATGATAGAATTGCTGCTTGTCTTTAAGGTTTTTATTTTTCGTACAGGGGGATTCAGGAGGTCCTATGATGATACCGCTCAACGGAGTTGTTTACGCTATAGGAGTCATATCAGTAGGTTATAAGTGCGCCGAACCAGATAACCCCGGAGTATACACCAGGATATCATCCTATGTAGACTGGATTGTAAGCACCATAAGCAACAATAAATAAAATAAAGTATTATATTTAGCCCGACTTAAAAAAGCAAATGAAGAGTCTGCTCCCGTCGATAATTCCTTTTGGATTTTCATATCAAACCGCTTTAACGATAAATAATCATAAATTTTGAAGATATTGAATCAATGAAAGTGCGAATAATCTATAATCAATATGTAAATATAATTAGATCTAAATAAATATTTTGTTTGATTCCTTTCCACCCATATGTATAAAATAAAATATAAAATGATAGAAATGAAACCTTCATTTACACCACAGGTAAGATGTTTTCAACCACCCCTTAAAGATGTTTTTACTAATAGGTAAAAAGTACTCTAGAATTGTTTCAATTGAATTACGGTCTCGAAATTTATAGTGCTAACTTATAACTTTTCCTATATACCTACAATATAATGCAGATAAGCAAAAACTATCGCCAAAAGATGTGACCTTTTTACATCATGTCAATTAATGGCTATCAATAATTGTTTTGTTTGATATATATTATATATATATATATATATATATATTATATATATATATATATATATATATATATATAATATATATATATATATATATATATATATATATATATATATATATATATATATATATATATATGATGTATGTATGTATGTATATGTTGTATGAGGAAAAGTTCCGAGGTACCTAGTACCTGATTTTTGAAATGTATTGGTGTCACTTTTGTGAGTTAATGATGTCACACATATTTCATAGGGTTCGGGACATTAACAAGGTTGATTTTTGAACCAGGTTTAATTTCGATCAAAGAAAGCGTTCGTGTCCTATAAAATGTCTAGGAACAAAATCTCGTACATGCATACATATACTAAGCCCTCCCCCTTCTAAAAAAACCCGGATCCATTGAGTGAGGTCAGAGCGTGGATAAATGACCGCTGGAAATAAAACAGAACCAGTTTTATTCCCAGCGATTAGATTAAAAACAGGTAGTTTTTAATCTAAACCTCGGGCAACCTTGGATATATATAAATTAGATGAATTCTATTTTTCTTTGGACGAGTGAAGCGTAGTCTGAAGTTGTGAGGATAAGCGTAGCGAATCCTATAAGGTATTGAAAAGTTCCGGGTATCCAGCACCCGAGTTTTGTCTTCTACTACCGTGGTAAAAAATGTGAAGCGAAATTTGCTTCAAAATTCGATACTATAAATAGTCGGGATCTCTTCTTCCGACATTCGGAGCTAGTTTCCGCCTCCAGGGCCAAAGCTAGTTGTTGTAAACTAAGTTGTAAAGCAGTACAAGATAAGAATGTATTAAAAAGATAATTTAAAATACAACTGACAATATGTCAATCAACTTCATATTAACGCTAGTAACCGCCTCTAGAGCCAAAGATAGTATCCACCTCCAGCAAGGATCTTGAATAAAGGGGATGACGCATTAAGGAACATTTCTGACCCCATGGAGGTTGTGTGATATAGAGAAATAGGAGCAAACTTACCTTCCCCATGGTTATAAAGAAAAAAGTGCCAACGCAGGATATGTAGCAAGGTTGTCGAGTTTGCTTCTCTACTTTCTTCGGTGCTTTTCGTGATTTGTGGTGCTTGTTAATTCATTTGTGCTAATTTAATTTTAAATTTTGGAATATACTCAGCCACTTCAGTGAGTGATTGAAAGCGTGTAACAAGTGCATGTAACCTTCTCAAGCAATAAACAATGGAACACCATTCAGACCTCTGAATAGTTAACTTACCTAATGGAATGGCAAACTTACCTAAGTTTGCCTCTAAAATTTAAGACCTGCGGTGTTATGAGAATTGTAAGCATGCGCAGTTTGTTTTTGACGTGTTTTTCGTGTAGAATACTCCCTATTTATTGGTTTTCGATGGGGTCACTTGTTTGTATGGCAAATCAACTTAGTGCGATCATCATCCTCTTGATTCAAGATCCTTGGCCTCCACGGCCAACACTGTTTAGCACCCAAAACATTGAACGTCTCTAGATATTTTCCTTCCCAGTAACACACAAATAACTGATAATTATAATTAATATTTGTATTATATTTCTGGGACAGGAACATGAGAGATATTTATGCATATTTATTTTTACAATTTAATCCTTTTATTTGCCCGAAATAAAAGTTATATGGATCTGAAAGTATCAGACACCTCTGAATTTGTATTTGTATTTGCTCTTCGTAATCTTTTAATTCCATATGACTTTATCTAAATTTATAGCATTACAACAATTTTGTAATGTTTTTAGTGCCCTTGCTGTTTTTATTTCCCGGAACAGAATTATTTACTTTATCATATAATTTCTGAATATATAAGGTAAGACGTTATAAAAAATTGATGGTCAGAGTTGTTCCATTTAGTCTTGACATTCGATTGCTTTAGTTGAATTGAAGATCAAGTATTTTAGTTAGTGATCTCTGATAGATACAAAATGAAACTGCTGTGCATCGCTCTAGTGGTTCAACTATGTGCTCAGGTAAATATTTAGTTTGTCTTAAATTAGTTACTAGCCTAAATTATAAGCATGACTGCCTGGCACCCAGATAATCAGGGTTCGACTCAAGTCAGGGTATTACAGATTTGCCGTGGTACGTAGGTAGGCTATACTACGCTATACCTATACTAGGCTATAGGTAGGGTTTGCCGTTGGTAGGCTATACGTACGGCACTCAGCTGTAGCTTATATATAAAATATTTTTGCCTTATAGTTTCAAGAGCAAGAAAAACCACAGTAACTTATTGTAACTTCACCGCTCTTCTGTGGATGAGACACGAAATGCCTTAGTCAAGCTAAGGCATTAGTAGTGACAAGAAAAGTTTTAATTAAAGCCTAACGGCTCTGCTACCATAAGTTAGCAGCTTTGTGATATTTGTTGGCACTAAAGTCTGACACTCAAGACAACACAAGTTAAAACTCGATTAGTATCTTTGCTCGATAAGATTTATACTCGACTGCTGATGTAGTCAAAATATAAATTATGTTTTAGTGTTCTGTACGACCTCTGAGGTCGTGCACAGTCGATATGTTTTGACGATTTCATTTTATTATAGTAATTTTGACGTCATTAAGGTCAAGTTGGAATTGCATCATTAGAATTATTTGCGCCTCGTGGTTTGAAGAAGCAACGATACTCCAAACTTAAATCCCCCTTTAAGACGATTTTAACTCCTTCTAGTCGAAGAATGACTCCGAACAGAAAAACTTACAAAAGTTCTTGTGTAATAATTAACAATAGCAACAAATAATCCATAATAGTTAAGAATTGTTGGAAAAATAGTACCCTGATAGAATGCTTGGTTTCCTGTACTTTATTTTGTATTCCCCAAATTACTCCGTGCCTTTTTGTCGTATAGCCTTGAAACTTTGAATACAGACTTAGCAAATTATATTGATGACTCTATTATTATTAATGATTAGGGTTGGAGTCGAGGATAGACCCCATTTGCCGGATACCAAAACTACGGCTGAAAATTAAATTTCAATGTACTTAAGTTTAAACGAAATTAAATTTCGTTTAAATGTTTTTTTGGGGCACTGATTTAAATTAAACCGATCCGGAGCCGATGAGACCACTTCTAGTGACCAAAAAACTGTGATCAATGAGTAACTGCATAAACAATTACTCATTATCCATCGTCAAGCACTCATTTGTTGTGAAATTTTTAAAGGAAAGCGCAGAATTATTTTCTCCCTTTGTGGGATTAAACCCTTAGTCATTCAAGGAAGAGCTGAGCAGGTCCATTTCATATGGCTTAGTAATTCATTTTAAGAATCTCAATTGAAATTATTGCATAGCTATAAGTAGTTACCCAGTAAAATTAAAATAAGTTGGTTTGTATAATAAATATCATATAATACGAGCGTATGTACACAAAGAAAGATACATTCCCTCTCCATAACCTCCAACTTCATTAGCTCATTTTCCTTTGAAAATTCACTAAAATGATGCTTCTTATTCCGTAATAGAGTATTCTAGTAGGAATAAAGCTAAACAAGTACGAAAGCTTCGTTTTTCCAACGCCCCAGTCTTATAATTTTAATTATTTTTAATTAAATTCCCGGGTAAGTTTTAGTCGAATAAAATCCCTTAGAGTTACAATGCTAAAAGCAAACTTAAGTTTGCCCCTTGTAGAACGTCTTTGTTTGAGAAATTACCTGAGAAATAAACCCTGCTATGTCTTATTACAACAGATTGACCGTATCTATAAAAAAGATAGAAAATAGTAAAATATTTACAAAAGAGACAAAGCAGTTGCTCCGCTCAGAGGAGTACTAGAAAGTCTCTAAGTAGTACGTAGTAGTATCTCAAAGGCTGAGAGTTATTTTTCATTTTATACTTGTATTTTGTTTTCAGTTTTTCTTGTTTGTCGTTCAATATTTCGTAATTGTTTGGTTTTATTTATATAAATATATGACTTGTTGCATAGCTAATTTAACCAATAAATAATATTCATTCTATGTTTAAAAATAATTTCAGATATGTTTGTGTGACACGTCGTCTTCTACTAGCACATCTCAAGAAGATTCTAGTAAGGAGCAAAGCAACCGTAAGTATCTACTCAATATTTTTCTAATATGCGTGTACTGAGTCAGCGTGTTTCCGTTTTGTCGCCTAAAAGTTCCTAATACTTCGACAGCAGACCTTTATGGTTGGTCTGGCAAAAAGCGTCCCAAAGACATAATTGCGAAGATCTAGGATCTTCCCCTCCTTTACTACTATACTACTAGTATGGATGGTCCATGAAGAGGGCCATGTTCACGTGATATATTTTGGTCTAAGTTTAAGTTCGACTTTTTTAATAAAACATTATTCATAATGTTTCGTACATAACTTGTATGAAGGTAATAAGAAATATACTATAACTTCATTAGAAATAATAAGTCAAATAAGCTCTTTTGTTCTTTGAATTTATTTTGTAGATTTGGATATTGAAGAAAAAATCTACGGCGGCCAGGAGGTGTGGGACCGTAACCAGTTCGCCTACGTGGCAAAAGTTGATAGCTATTTCCAAAACGAAGGGCCATCTCGATGTAGCGGTGTTGTACTAAGCGATAAAGTCATACTAACACTAGCTAATTGCGTTGTAAAGTAAGATTTATTTAAACTAGTTTATTTTAATTTTAGAAGATAGAATCAATATCCCGACTTTAAAACTGCTATGCATTACAATTATGAAGTATGAGAAAGAAGTTTAGGAACATGGGATGTGAATATTTAACTCATATTTCTTCTTTTTTATCAATTTTGATTTTAACGATTGACATATACATTTAATTGTTTCCTGTTGTAATCAGGTGTATCCATCATTAAATGCGCCTCTTCCTTATTGACTATAATCCATCACCCAAGTTGGTGACTTCACCAATCTTCTTTGTCCATTGTTTTATCTACCAACTGGTTCCATTCTCCTTATTTTCAATAATATTTCTTTAAGGCAAGGGTATATAGGTAGAAGGTATTTTGTTATCCTACAAAGACCACTAGTGCTCCTGTATAACCATACAGAGCTCATGGTTATATAGGAACTTAAATAATACAATGTTATGATGGATTCACCTGATAAATATTTGAACAGGGAAGGTTACAATTAAAAGGTTAATATCGTAAAAATGGTAAAATCGTTAAAAGGTAAGAATGTACAGTCGCGTTACTGTACAGTAGCGATAAACGCCTAGACCCGTGTGGAATAGACTACAACCTCTAGCAAGCCTCTAATGACTGGTACCTCTGCTAAGCCACCATAGACTGCTACCTCTCGCAAACCACCATAAACACATACCTTTATTCTGCTATTTGAGTCGCCAAAGACCTTTATTTAGACTATAGGCAATAGTTACTCCTAATGTTAATTATAATCAGTGTATTTTTATTCAAGTTGCAAGATTTGATGGTGGATAACATTTTTCAGGATTGGAGGTGTCAGAGCAGAACGTGTTGTGGCTCGCCTGCCTAGAGGAGGAATATACACCTTTATCACTGCAGAAATCACTGTAAACCCAAATTACAATTACTTATACAGTAATAACTATGCTATACTCAGGAAGAATACTAATCGTACCTTTATGAGAAGTATAAAACAATTTACAATTATTTACTTTACTTTGATTAATTTTAACTTTACATTGATAGAGGGGAACATGATATATATGTGTATTCAAGAGCATATACATACATACACACACACACATACATATATACACCCTATATATATATATATATATATTATATATATATATATATATATATATATATATATATATTATATATATATATATATATATATATATATATATATATATATATATATATATATATATATATATATATATATATGTATATATATATATATATATTATATATTATATATATATATATATATATATATTTATATATATATATATATATATATATATATATATATGTCTAACCACCATTCCTTTTTCCCTTGGCATCAGAGGTAACAGTATTTGTTCCAACGAAGCCTTCCTGGACCGTTACAAAACATCTCTTCTTTCCCGTGGCTACCCCCCTCCCATAGTTAACTCTCAAACTTCAGCTTCTCTTCATCCTAGACCAGAACGGCCTCCTGCTCCTCCATCCTTTTACCTTTTTACAACCTATTATCCTGGCCTCCGAGTTATTAATAAATTCCTCAAAGACGGATTCGCTATCCTTTCCTCACATCCTACGACTGCCAATCTGCTTCCTAAACCTCCTACTGTAACTTTCAGAAGACCTCCTAACCTCCGTAACCTCTTAGTCCATACCAAACCTCCTTCCAACGAAGATGAACCCCTTCCTCGAGGTTCCCATCCCTGCAACAGAAGGCGTTGCCTAACCTGTCCTATCCTAGATCCGGCTACTACCTTCACTAGTCCGTCAACTAATATTTCCTATCAAATCCCTTCATCCTCAACCTGCACTTCCAGTAACGTTGTATATTGCCTTGAGTGTAGGCAGTGTGATTGTTTTTACGTAGGAGAAACATCAACTCCTTTCAACCTGCGTATTAACAACCACAGACAATCATGCCGGGACCCAAGAAGTGATCTACCCGTTGCAGTGCACGCCCGATCCACTAAAACACCTCCTTTAATGACCTATATAAAGCCCTAATCCTTAAAAAACTCCCCGAAGATACCACCACTCCTCTCCGTCGCAATTGGGAGGTAGCCCACCAACTTGTCCTGAAATCCCGTCAACCTCCTGGCATCAATAAAAGTAATATACCCCCTATACTTTTATTTAACCTGTTATGTCTCTCGTTATTTTTATTATTTTCATTTCTTTCTTTATTTATTATTTTTTTGTATTTTTCGTACTTTCTTTTCCTTATCTTAGTTATCTCTATTTTTTTATTTTTATTTGTATGACTTTTGTATCCTGCGCACATTTTTGAGTGATTTAATCTCACATAATCGGCCACGTACTACTTTTTTCGTGATTTCTGAGCCCTTCCGAGCGACTCTAGCGTACTTGATGACGTCATGCCGTTCTATCTATTATCCCCTCCTATTCCACTAACCCAGAACCCCCTGCCTTACGTTCTTTCCCTTCAGTCTCTCTCCGTCAGTCGAAGAACTCAGTGTTCGAAACGTTACAACTTTTTGTAAGTCTTTTTAAGTGTGTTCTATTTTATCTCTTTAATTGTAGTATATATATATATATATATATATATATATATATATATATATATATATATATATATATATATATATATATGTATATATATATATATATATATATATATATATATATATATATATATATATATATATATATATTATATATAATTGGCTAAAAAGACGTTTGACATATCATGTCAACGATAGATAGATAGATTGATAGATAGATATAAGCTTATTTAATCCCCTATCTAAAGGACATCGCTCGGACTAAATTTAAAATCTGCTAAATAAAATATATTGTTGGTAAAACTTTTTAATGATATATTTTTGTTACTTATTTGATATATTTTTTGAAAATGTGATATGTATTTGTTACTTTATTTTGCTTGTGAAAAACTATTTGTGTATTGTATTACAGCAAATAAATAGTTATTATTATTATATTTTCGTTACAGATTACGGTACGCCACCAGTCTTGCCACCAAACTTAGTTAACGGACAGTATGTAGAGTTTGACCAAACTCCGGCCACAGTAGTGGGTTGGGGAAGAACTAGCGACAGTGACCGTTTCAATAACATGTATTGGCCTCGTCTTCACTCCGGTAATGTCGTAATTCTGGCGACCAATGTTGTGCCTAACGCTTGTGGGACTGCATATCCCGAGTTAGAAGCAACCCTAACCGCGGGTGAGAGGATCCTATGCACTCAGAACAATATAGCTGGAATTTGTCAGGTTTGTTGATTAAGCATATTACTTCTGCATAGTAAAGACAAGTGTTAAGTTTTCAGAGGGACAAAAATCAACTTTTTTCAGGGACAGGCTGTGAAATAGTAACTTTAGAGCCTAAAAAAACTTACCTTAACCTAATACAAATGATCTTTATTTGTCTGTTCTTTTTAACACTTCTTATTTGAATAATAGAACAACAAAATAATTTTAGAGGAAGCGTTTATAAGTAGTTGCATCCCTCCAGGGGATCCTGCAAGCTAACGCTATGATCTAAAGAACACTCAACCATCGGTCTATCATACTGATCACCTCTTTTCGCTTTAATGCCCCATTTTATTAATTGCAATTCCGTATCTTTATTTCTATTCCAGTTTATATAAGATATTATTAATTATATTTTGAAGGCATTGCTCCAGGAAATAATTTTAACAAGTTACCAAGCTTTCGAAATAATTTTATATTTTTTAAGGCTTTTTATGCGACTTTTATATTTTTAATTATATGCTTGTTTGCAGAGGAGCTTTGAACGACTACTAGTGGTAAAATTATATCAAAAGTTTATAAAAATTACTTACCTGAGGTTTTCCACAATATACTTACCTGATTTTTCCACAATGCCACTTACTGAGGTTTTCCACAATGCTACTTACCTGAGGTTTTCCACAATGCTACTTACCTGAGGTTTCCACAATTCTACTTTTTTCCACCAATGCCACTTACTTTTTCCCACAATTGCTGAGGTTTTCCACAACTGAGTTTTCCACAATGCTACTTACCCTGAGGTTTTCAACAACAATGCTACTTACCTGAGGGTTTCCACAATGCACTTACTGAGGTTTTCCACAATGCTACTTACCTGAGGTTTTCCACAATGCTACTTACCTAAAGTTTTCCACAATGCAATGAGTTTTTATTACCTGAGTTTTTCCACGATGCCACTTACTTACATTGCCAGTGTTGCTTCATTTACAGTGAACAAATATGGTTCTCGTCTCTCTTTACTAAGTTACCCTAATTGCAAATTCCCCTAGATTATTTCTCAGTCTTTGAAAGAACAAACATTCTAAGAGCCGAGTGTGAACTAAACATTTTATTTCTATTTTATTGCAGGGTGATTGGGGCGGTCCTCTACTTGTAGGGAATATACTGGTAGGTCTAAGCATGTTCAGGACTGGAGGCTGTACGAATCTGGATGATACACCAAGTGCGTATGCTGACGTCCAATACATAGCTGATTGGATAAGACCTCAGATTACAAATTAACTTAAAAT
>JACMZG010001870.1:540817-591069 GCA_018340805.1 Microvelia longipes | reverse complement strand
CGCACATTGTTTGTGTTATATTTCGTATTTTTAACGTTCTTCTATATAAGTTAGTGTAATTTTGTTATGATTATTTGATTCAATTTTTAGCGAAGGTGGTCAGGTTATTAACAACACCAACTTCGTCTTTCCACCAATAAGCTTTAATTTACTCTGAGCAGAGCAGGCTGTTGTTGTTAATATTGTAGATCATTCCACGGCGCTCACTGAAGTGTGGTCGGTTATTTTTTCGATGTTTCAAATTTCAACCAATAGGGTCCCTCTAGTAATAGTATCTCTATGCTGTATTGTAAGTTTTCTGTGTTGTTGACGCTCTGCTGGAGTGCGTTATATAAAAAATAAGAAAAACTTAACAAAAAGATTTAAGAAAAATAAGAAGAATTTAATGTTCATTATTGTTATTATTTATGTTATTTATAGTGTTCGGCTTGTGTAGATTTTTTTAATAAGTCGCAAGAATAATTATAATAAGTATTTTTAACTGATAAGTGTTTGGTTAATATAAAGTGATGCCTTTACCTCCTGCATTGGCGGCACGCTTGGCTAAAAGAGGTATTATAAGTCAAGATTATGTTCAGCAAGAAAAGAAGCTACGCTCTGACACAGAAGAAGAAGTTATAGCTGAAAACTACGACAGTAATGTCAAAGGATCCAAAGCTAATGACGACGATTATGAAATATCTTCTGCTCAGGCTGACAAGCATTTCAAAGGACACTCTGGTTGCCCCAATAAGTGGAATGTGTTTCATGAGTGTAATGCTTTCTGCGTAAAACTATGGGGTAAACGATTCGTGACGCCTGATAGTAAGTATTTAAGGAAGCAAGCCAGGTTGCTGAAGAAGTATCCGTTACCGCAGGGTTGGAAAGAAGTTTACGATCCGGGCACTGGAAGACATTATTATTGGGAAATTAGTACAGATATGGTCAGTTGGTTGCCTCCTGCACATCCTAGAGCTATTGTGTCTGAATCAGCGGCTACTCTACGGGAAGAGAAACATTTAGCTGCTACGGATAGAGATTCAGAACCCGAGTCGGAGTCTGACGAGGAGCCTCCAGGCGAAGAAGAAGTCATTTACAAAGAAAGAGATATAGTTAAAGAACGAGAAGCCAAACGGCGAGATGGTAAGTCTATCGCCAAATTTAATGATCTGGATCCGATGGACCCGGCATCGTACTCAGATATCCCAAGAGGTAAATGGTCTGACGGTCTCGACAGATCGAATGAAGCTAAAACAGGAGCAGACGTGACTGCTGCTGGTCCACTGTTTCAAATGAGACCTTATCCGAACCCAGGAGCGGTACTGAGGGCAAATGCGGCAGCTAGACCTGAATCACCGTAATTTTTTATTAGTTTTACTTTAAAAAGTGTTTTATTTTTAATTTGGGGTCTAAAATGGTGTTTAATTAGGTGGTCACTTCCTAGTTTTTTGATATGTCAAACAACTATTAACTGTTAAGTTAATACGTCCTATGAGATGTATTAACTTCTGTTTGATAAATAAAATATGATTGCCTATAACCTAAAATAGACACCAGAGTATCTCTCTAAAGAAGTGCAAGAAGAGTATCTATGTAAAAAGTGTCTTCTTGTATGAGATTATCTATCTAAAGAAGTGCCCTCTTGTAGGAACGTATCTATCTAAAGAAGTGCCCTCTTGTATGAACGTATCTATCTGAAGAATTTTCTTTAATTTAAACTGTGTCGCAATATTGTTAAAAAACATTTTTATGCAGCCTTCGACCTCTTAGGTGGCATTGAGGATATGGTACTTCACCCATATCCCATCGATGCTCTGGTTTGGACATGTTTACAGTGATGTAGAATACAGTGTGTAGTTTAAATAGATGGCTGTTTTCAGTCTCTCACCAGGTAGTGTTTGTTTTCAGCACTATAGTACTTGCTGATAATCATATGCATGTATGATTATCTTGACTTATATTATTATAAGTACCCATATAATTATATAGTTCCTATATAATCTAGTTAGCGCCAACTGAACTCACAAGAAACTTTGACGTTTATGTGTGATTTGACTAACAGTCATCATTTATTTATGGTGATCTGACCTAGAAATTGAAATAGAGTTAAATGTAAACACTTGCTTCACATTTAGTAAGTTAATTTATTCTGAAGTGGTATTTCTTTAGATAAGACGACCCCTTTGCTTTAATATTCATAAAGAACATTATAATTGACTCAACTTATAAATGAATAAGGTAAATAAAGACAAGTGACGGGGGGGGGGGTCATCAATACTAAATAAGTGCTGCTGAAAGTGTAGTCTGTTACCTCTTGCTTTATGTTTAATAAATATAAGTTCTATTTTATAAATCTAGTTCATAATTTGTTTAATTTTAAAATCATGATAATTCTGGTGGGAATTTTAATTATATGGTACATTTATATATTGTTCTTGAGCTTTGAAAATGTAATATTTATTATCTAGTGAAATGGTTGGAAAATCTTGAAAAAGTTGGAGAATACCATGTTATGGACTCTACAGTCTATCGTTTAGTTTAAAAATCTTGACAGGTCAGTTTTAGGACACCATGATTCTTGAAAAAAAATCCCTGCAAGAAGGGAGCGGGAAAAACTATGTAAACAAATCAGGTTATTTTACCCATATTTTTTGGCGTGGTTTTTTTACATTTCTTTTGTGTAGTTTAATTTTAAGATTCATTTGAAAGTAGTTTTCAAAACGATGTAATCCAAAGAAGAAACAAAAACGAAGTGAACGATTGCCTGGAAGAAGGTTTTTTCCCTACAGCGGTTATTGTGGTAGGGATTTTTTTTCTCTTTATTTAAGTGAGAGGTTGGCAAGCGGCTTCTCTGATTGGATCCCCAAAATACTTATGACCTTGGGGATTTTTAAACTAAACGATAGACTGTGCATTAAATTATCACCCATATCTATTATAGTTTTTAAGGAAGGGTAGCCTCTCAAATCATTTATGAAGAGAATGTTATTTTTACTGTTTTAAAATCGTAACTTGCTGACACTTATGTCACATGTCAGTGACACTAGACCAGTAGTTAGACCTCAGTGACGTTACCTTGCCAATTTAACCATTTCATTTGTTTTATTAGCAGGAATACTTCTAGTAAATCAAAGTTAACTCATTTATGCTTCTTTTTTAATATTTTGTTTATTAGAACCAAATACTCTAGTTTCTATTTTATTTTAATTAAAATTATTGTTTCAAAGTCTTTTGGTAAATAAAACAGAAGTGTAGGAACGTTTATGTGGATGCAAATGCCATAACTTCTAATTCAAACAAACTTTAATATAACACACGGCTAAAGTCAATTGACAGCCCGCCAATATCTCAATGGTTTCAATCCTCTTTTTTTAACAAAAAAATCCCTTCTTTTAAGTAACAAACAAATTTCCCTACTCTAGCAACACTGTAAGTCAGGTTATGTTTGGAATTTTATTATTTGTTTTTATTTGATCTTATTTTTTTGTTTTTTAAAAATTATTTATTTACTTTTTAATTAGGAATATTGTTGTGTCTTATAAGTTTATCAACTAAGTGTTGCTTTAAATTTGTTTGGGAAGTATGAATTAAGTGGAGTTAAAGTTGTTAATGGATTTATTATATTCTATATAACAGTTTATTTAAATCATCATCTATAATTAGTTTTTTCCCAAACAAACTGATTTTTTGTGTCAAGTTTGTATAATTGAATTATTGTTGTTTTATATTATAGAAATAATATGATGAATATGCATTCATAACTTAAAAAAGTCAAGGCTGTCATCTATTGAAATATATGGCATTTTCCAAGAAAAAAAAATGCTGTCTTTTGGTTGGCAGAACACTGACCCTGTGCTGTACTAAAAAGCAAGAAATGCTTGAAGAATACATCAATGTCCATGCGTAAAATATAGGCACTGAGATCTTATTACAAATCTGCAATAATTGAATGAATTAAACAGATTGAAATAAAACAAAACAAACTCAATCAGATCCAAGATGTTAGAACTTTATAAGGTGCTTCAATTCGATGTAAACCAACCAAACGCATTCAGAGGTTATAACCTGACGTTTATATGAAGGACATGTGATGTCATTGCAGGAATCAGTATAGGCTGTCAACATTGAAAATTTACTATTTACCAGAGACTATAGATACTTAAACAGTAAGACTGTCGACTCAATGGTGGGAAAATTTGGATTCCGGACGACGCTAGCGCTGCGGCGGACCTACCTTTCAATTGAGTGGGCGTGTCTTAATTTCCCGCTTTATGCCCACAGTCAGTTTGAAATTTAATTTTTATACTTTGTATAGTTATACTTCTAACTAACCCTACGACTTTAATCTTACACAGAACACTTGTGATTATTTTTAAGTTTTTCATTTAAGTAATTTATTAATTTAATTGATTCAATCAAGTAATAATGAAATAGTGGCTAAAGTTTTACACGTACTAAAAGATAGATTTTGGCATTTAATGCAGCCTGTATTTTAATTACATCGGCGAGATGCGCACATGTGATTAAATGTAATTACCTGATAAATTCGACTAAATCAATAAATTAATTAAATGAAATATACTTATCTGCCATCATTAGCGTTCTTTGGAAGTTTTAAAAAGGTTTCTATTTACTTTTAGTTTCTGAATTTTGGTAATATAGAACATGCAACGGCAAACCGTTTTTGTGAAAAATACATACAGAAAACAATCAATTTTATAATAATAATAAATGTAGCTGTCATAACCAAGAATTGTCATGGTATTCATAAATTTAAATATAAAAATAACATCAGTCATCTTTGGAAAGCTATTGGGGTTAGTTCATAAGTTGTCCGCACCGGTCCGCCGCAGCGCTATTTTTAGTAGCTTGCGATAATGGAATCCAAACTTTTCCTCATTCAAGTTAACCCCCCCTGCTATTTACTCCTGCAATGATGTCAATTTCAGCTTATAACCTAACATGACAAAAAATTTGATTTCATTCATAAAAACCCTCTAATCAAATCAGCTTGAATCAGATCAATATGCACAATGAGGGAAATAAAAGCGACAAGAGGTTGAATGTTTACAACCAGTGTTGCCTTTTTATGATTTTATTTACGAAAAAGGTATTTTTTTGTACCGAGGTTGACATGAGGTGGAGTGAGAAGGGGCGCGGTCAGTGTAAACCAATAGAATTCTTTCCCTCCCACATTTTTTGGCACGCTGTCAACTGACTTTAGCCGTGTGTTATATTATAGTAAACGTTTTAAATTATTTTAAATACTTGGTGATACAATTTATTATAAAACTGTCAAAATTTTGTGTCCCGAGAGAGGTTTGAACTTGTAATCTCTAAGTTAAGAGGCTTGCAGGCTACTAACTGAGTTCAAAAGAAACTTAAGGGATTGGAAGTTTAATTTGCCGTGGCAACTAAATCTTTTTTACTCTTTCTAGTTAATTTTCTCCCTGTAGATTCAGAGTAGAAGTTTAGTTTGACTTTCCCCCTCTCCAAGACTGGGTTATTTTGTTCTAGAGACAAAATAGTTTCAATCATTTATTTAGGGAAATTTTCTTCTCAGCCACAATAATCAGATTAAATGAATAAATAAACAACAACCATGAAATTAATAAAATGTTTAATAATAATAATAATTAGTTTTAATAAAATGACATACTGAAAAAAGAAGAGAAATGAGATATGCATTTTATTTATTTAACTTTCTTATAACATAGTATAACAGTGATGTTTGCTCAAAATGTAACAAAAAATACACTAAAATAATCACATAATTTACAAAGCAAAATTTTGAAAAAGAATATCCTGTAGTTAAGCATTTGCTTCTATAAGACTATTAATCTTACCTCCTCATTATACATTTATATATTTGTTTTTATTAAAAGCTAATAATAGATCTATACTTCTTTGCACTTATCAAAAAATTATTAATTAAAAATTTTAACAAAATAAAGAATAAAAATTTATACACATACATATTTAAAAAAAAGTATACATAAATTAAATTAATTGATACTAAACATAAAATTAAGGTGGTATTATTGAACTTTTCTCAAGTTTAAATAAGAATCTTGCCAGGGAGCATACATACATAGAGGGGCCTTTCAGCATAAATATTCATACAAAAAAGGTAAGCTTTTAGAGTTGATCAGCACATCAACTCATTCTCTGTTATGTCCTTATTTCACCAGTTGAATTGCAAAATATATATATATATATATATATATATATATATATATATATATATATTATTATATATATATATATATATATATATATATATATATATATATATATATATATATTCCTTGCTTATATGACCTCAACAAAAATAAGTCCCTCTCAAAAATTTAACTTATCTTTTTAAATACTAACTTAAGGAAGTTAATCTAAAATGTAACGTACGTGCTGTCATACTTAAATAATCTTATAGAGTACCACCTTTAATCAAATGAAATTATTGTCCCTTTGAGGGATAACAAAGTTTTTGATTTCCCACTTAAAACATAATAATTATCATTGACAGAAAAAGAACATGAAGTTAACTTATTTTTAGTTTGTTATTATTTTGTAATAAAGTTATTGCTTTAAAGAAATTTATTATAAACATTAGAAAAGGAGATAAAAATAAAAACCTACACCATAAAGCATTCAGATCTTATTTACAGTTGTAATAAAACAATACAAATATTGCAAGATTGAGTTCATCAAATATTAAATGTTACTCAACAAAACTAAAATTAAATATTCCTAATTTACGGCTTAGCAGTATGTTAGATGCTCTAATAAAAATATTATAAAAATAATTCAATGAATTTAAATAGTGACGATTTTTTATAACATGTTTTAGTTGTCTTTAAAAGTACGATAATGACTTAGTACCACTTTTTACCCCTTCATATATATATATATATATATATATATATATATAATATATATATATATATATATATATATATATATATATATATATGCATAGTAACTAACTGTTAGTAATAAATCAGTTAATCCATTCTGTTCTATTTTTAAATTAACCCTTGACATTGATAGCAGTTATAATTTTAAATATTGCAATCGATTCTTGCTTGTCAATTTTTCATTCAGCAATTAGTTAAATTTATAATTACATAAATTTCCAGTTTTCTTATATACAGAAGTATGAACATATGTGTTTATGTTCTAATAGGGACTGCATACTGTCAGTATATTGATGATGAAATACGTCAGTGGTGTATGGTCAAAGGTGTAGTGACATTATATTCTCAAAGTGCTCCATCCCTATTCAACTTAGAGACTAAATTTTCTACTGGTGCTTAATAAATTATTTAGATGAATGGTTTTTTTTCAAATTTTCAATATGGTGCTTAGAAATCTAGTTTTGTTCTTCCCAAAAAAAACCCACTCTTTAATTCATTTTTAGAGTTTAATATTTTGTTCTTCATGTTTAATACGATTCTGATAAAAACTGTGGCTGTAGTTTGGGGGAAAATTGAATTTTTATATCACATGATATAAATAAGGTTGTGTGATATCACAATGTCAATAGGAAACATTATGAAACGAAAAAAAGATAAGATAACAAACTTTATGATCCAAGATTTTGCACTTAATGCCAAGGTGTTTTTTCTCTTTCTGCAGTACATTCGTTTTAGTTTGTATTGTGTATTGACATACAAATATAATTCAATAAATTGACAGTGTGTGGTCCCAGCCGTTTAAAAAATGACAAAAATATTAAAATTCAACCATAACTTCAGAAATCATAAATTCAACCATTTTCTACTGCTTTAAAAAAATAAATGACGCTAGATACATTTTACAATTGGAAACAAACAACAATAGTAACATCAATGTTCAACCTTTTTGAACTTATTTTAAAAAATGACACTAAAATAACAAAATGTTTAAAAAAAATAACAAATTAGTGACATAAAGAACGTAAACAATTTAATTAACAATATACCAACACAAGTCTAGTTGACAGATAGATCATTTTAGATACAGATATGTTCAAAATATTTTTTGATCGATTATTAAAAATATTTATAGTTAATGCAAAAAGAGTATAAATATTTTTTATGATTTATTATTGGACTCTTTGAAGAAAGAAGAAGTTTTATAAATATTAAAAAATAATTTTTTATGACTTGCTTTTAGGTAGTTTATATTTTTTTATTTTTAAGAAAGCAGCTCTTTATTATAAAAAATATAATAAAGTTAATGATTTAGAAGAGTTTGCTTATTTACTAACTAGAACTAGAGATAACCAGGTAGAACCAAGAGTTCTATTCTAACCATACGTTCAGTGTAAGTTTGGTCCATTTCATCAAAAATTTATTATATAGTTTTACAACATTTTTTTCAAAAAATTTAAAATTATTTAGAATTCATCTATACTACTTATTAATCAAGAGAAGAATTAAAATACACATTTTTGACTAAAACCAAAATGTTAAGTACACTTTTCTAATTATTCTACTAGGAATTGTTTAGAGGCACAGGATACAATATAAAAGAGACAAATTTAATAAGAAAAGAAAGTTTTTTTTACAGAAGTTCTTCCAGAAAATGCTGCCTGTGACGTTTATTTTAAATACAACAGCTAGAAATTATTTATATAATATTTTACTGGTTTTAAAAATTGGGTTAAAAATGTTTAAGCTCTTAAAATAATATGTTTAAATTTTAATATGTATAAATTAAAGTTAATAACAGCCCTCTTAAAAATTCTAGTTAACAGGATAGAAAAATAAATGATGAAACTTAGTATGTCTGAAGTAAAAAGTGGCATCCATTTGGGTGTCGAGTCTATTTACTGGCTGCTTCAAGGGAACCAATAGAAGAACCTCTCCAGAAAATTATGATTTATTACAGAGCGCTTTCAACCTAACTTGAGGCCATCATCAGTGCTGTAAAAAAACAAAGAATAAAAATAACCAAGAGAAAAATGAGAAAACAATTTTTATAAAAGACGTTTTCATTCTCTTCTTCTCCGATATATCAACATCTGTAAGAAAAAGAAAACCACGAATTATTTTTTTTTTCTTGGTTATTTTATTCTTTGTTCTTGTCGTACTGAGTATTGAAAACACTGTGTAATAAATAATTCTTTTGTGGAGAGCCTGACTCTTTTCTTGGTTTCATTTAGGAGCTGAACTGCTCCTGTGGTAGTTATTCTTATAATGGGTTCTCATATTGTGACTCAAAATGCACAACCTTCAAGCATTAGCGGGACACCTAGACAATCTAGACATGCAATCAATGTCTAGTTAATTTACATGTGAAATCTCTCCTGTCCATCAATCATGCCTGTGCTGTATGCTAAGGCTCCAGTGCTGTATGCACAAGGTGCTGCATAAGACTCCAGTGCTGTATGCACAAGACTCCTGTGCTGTATGCACAAGACTCCAGTGCTGTATGCACAAGACCTGTGCTATATGCACGCTCCAGTGCTGTATGCACAAGACTCCTGTGCTGCACAACTCCAGTGCTGTATACTCCTGTGCTGTATGCACAAGACTCCAGTGCTGTATGCACAAGACTCCAGTGCTGTATGCACAAGACTCCTGTGCTGTATGCACAAGACTCCAGTGCTGTATGCAGACTCCTGTGCTGTATGCACAAGCCTGCCAGAGTGCTGTATGCACAAGACTGCTGTGCTGTATGCACAAGACTACTGTGCTGTATGCACAAGACATTAGCTACCCCGTAAGTAATGTAAAATTGTAACTTTAATTCTTTTTTCTTTTTGTATTTACTTTTAAAGTGGAAATTGAGAATTTGTTTAAATATTATTTGGGACTGATAACCAGTATTTGAAAAACATAATACTTAGAAATAAAGCACAAGTGATTTGCATCTTATTCTAACATAAAAATTAAAAAAAAGAATAAATAAAATACAATTTAAATTGATTTTGTTCAGGGCCACTTTTTAAATCATCATATCTTTTACATGTGGATGAAGTAATTTTTTCCATTTTTTAACATCTAAAATAAAGAGAAATTATTTACAATATCATTTTGAAAATAGACATTACACATTAACAATTTATACAATTTAAAAAAATCTTTAATTACTTACTAAAAGGAATTATTTGAGAAGCTTAGTATTGCTATAAATCTTATTTTATAAATAATTGTATCTTATTTATATTATTAACAATATAGTTTTGTAAGCAACTTAATGATTAAGAAAAAAGTAAGACAATTAGTTGCCACGATGTCATAAATTTTTATAGAACACATTTGCTCAGTCAAAAATAAAACTTACCCATACAATTATTTGAGAAATGAGAATAAAATACCCATCTGCTTCATATAATTTTATTAACTTAAAAATGTTTTAAAAAAATCAACAGTTTTAATTACTATATTACAGTCTTTCGTTTAGTTTAAAAATCTTGACAGGTCAGTTTACACACCACTGATTCTTAAGAAAAAAAAATCCCTGCAAGAAGGGAGCGGGAAAAAACAATGTAAACAAATCAGGTTATTTTACCCGTATTTTCTTGGCGATGTTTTTTTTACATTTATTTTGTGTGGTATTATTTTAAAATATCATTTTTAAGATTAATTTGAAAGTAGTTTTCAAACTGATGTAAAAAAGAAGAACCACAAACAAAGCGAACGATTGCCGGGAAGAAGGTTTTTTCCCTACAGGGGTCATTGAGGTAGGGATTTTTTACTCTTTTTAAGTTAGAGGTTGGCAGCGGCTTCTCTGATTGGTCAATCCCCAAAATACTTATGACCTTGGGGATTTTTAAACTAAACGATAGACTGTAATCTTAAAACTTGACTGTCCATCAGCTAAATCAATTAAGATCAAGTTCAATGGTGTATGTATATATATATATAATATATATATATATATATATATATATATATATATATATATATTATATATATATATATTATACATAGAGGGAGAGTGTGAGAGTTTGTATGTGGCAAACAAGCAAAGAGCCAAGGCTACGAAGTGAATGGTTTCAATTTAAAAGGTTATCAGCTGAATCAAACTAAATCAAATTATTAATCTAGTTATGTCAGTAATTAGTGACATTAAAAATCACTGTATGTCAGTAATTTTGAAAATCACCAGCAATTTATTAATTGGAAAATTTATTTTCTACTCTGAACCCCCATATGACCTTATAAAAGGTACCTGCTTATTACAATAAAATGTTATGGAGCCTAATGTATACTTCTATTGTTAATCGTGTCTCTCAACCTCAAGTTTTTTATTGAAAATATTTACAGGTATCAATGGAAAGTCCCAAATCCAAAATTCAATGTAATAATATATTTTAAAAACCTGAGCAAAAATAGTTTATAGTTAAAACTTTAAGGAAAGGATTATACATTCTTAAACAAATTAAAACTGATCTTACTTTTCATTAATCATTAAACATTTTCTATACATTACATTAATTTATTAAAAAATATATGATATTTATATTTTTGAATTAAATTTTATTTATATTAAGTTATAAATATAATATTATAAAGCCTATTAACCATTGTTTCTTTAAATGGAGTTTCAACGACTGTTTCAACTCCAATTTAAATATAATAATCGTAAAATCAATCAAAAATTTGTCTTAAAATACCTAAAAATGATAAAACCAAGCTGCAAAGTATTTACAGGTAGCTTAAATATCTAACAAATAACAAGATTGTCTTAAATAACAATATTTTCGTGCAATTTAATATCTTAGTTAGTAATTTATAATAACTTGCCGAGACCCAGTCGTTGAGGATTTGAAATCAGAAATCAAGAGTAAAATATGCAATATGTTACTGAGAATAGCAAACTGATGACGTAGCATTAATGGCTTCTTCGTACAAAGTCACCACTCACAGCAGTAAGTAGATGAATACAAAATATCAAGTTCTCAAGCAGTATACAATTTTTTTCTAAGATCACTCTTTTCAAAGAATATACTTAATTAAAGCAAACCAGGTGCTTAAAGTTTTAATGAGATATAAAATAACATATAAAATTATATGAGGAAATAATCAGTTTCTCATACATTTAAGTAACCTTTCAAGATATCTTCTACACACAAATTTTTTTTTAAATTCAAGAAAATATTTTTCGCCAAACCCTGCTACAATTTAATTTACACTAAGAGGGTTTTAAGTACAATTTGATCAATAAAAGAATAAATAAAAAGGCATATTAAATAATACAATTAACTGTGGAATTAATTTTTAAATATAAACAACATTCTTTCCACTAAATGTAATCAGGCAGTTGTGATGTATATAATAAATAATAATATATATATATATATATATATATATTATATATATATATATATATATATATATATATATATATATATATTATATATATATTGTTTATATTATTTATAAAAATGAAGCACTAATTTTCTGAATGCGCATATGTTTAATTTGATTATGAAAAGAGTGCATTTACAAGAATAACTGACTAATGAGAGAAAGAAACCTAAATTAATTGTTTATGAAGAAATTATTTGTACAGATTACTAAAAATCTACTTTAAGATGTCATGACTAAAATACATCATACAGACGAGGCTTGAGAAGCGTGTGACTTAAAACCACAAGATCAAGTCCACCCAGGAAAATGGTGAAGTTTGTTTTTAACAGCTGTGTTTGGCTTAAGAATGATCTGAATGTCTTGAAAAGTTTATAAATGAAGTGACGTAGCAAGTAGATTTCAATAATATCTTGTAACACAAGACAAATGTAACGTCTTTAACTTGATTTCAATTAGATTTGAAGTCCCTTTGCTAATTGAAAACACTAATTGCTTTGCAATGTAAACATTGAAATTAAAATGTTGCTCTGTATCATCTCATTTTTTTTTCTTTTCTTAAACTGCTTTGACATTTTTATATAGAATATATTGGTTTGTTCCGCAAACTTTACCTTTTTAGATAAAATAGTTTTGCGTTTAATCCTCAGAACAGAACAGAATATTTATTTATTTATATCTTGTTTACCTACTAGTCAACAGCATGTAACAAAGGAATCCCTTACATAGTTAATCTATATAGGCATTAGAAAGTTTTATGAATATTTGCATTCTATAAGAACAAAACAATAGAAACAATTTAAATTTTTTTTGTATAAATTAACAGTTATTCAAAAACAATAACAATATTTAATTGAGTATATTAAGAATTGATTATAAAAAGATTTAAAATGTCACTTAGTGTTTGCTAGTCATGTATGGAAAAATATGAATAGTATAGCATTGAAAATCTAAGCCACTTTGTTTCTTATACAAACACACACATCTGAATATTTAAACAAAAATACAACAATACACATGAAACATTGAATATTATTCGATTTTAAAGCACCTTTGAAATCTTAAAAAGGACAAATAAGTTAAAATATAATGAATTCATAGCAATAGGTCCCATTGAGTAAAAATTGAAACCAATAGATGTGTCACAAATATTGACTTGGTAAAAAATACATCCACAAAAGACACACACGCATGTATAAACTTTTAACTGAATATTGGATCTATATTATTAAGCTTATAAGGCTAATCCATCAAATTGATTTAGTGAACTAATTCGAATGTTTTCAAATTATGTTTAAATGTTTTCAAATCCTTTTGTAATATACTTCTATGACTATTGCCCCTTCAAGTCCTAAATGTAGCTTGAATAAAATTCAAAATTTGATTAAGACTTCATCACTATATTTCAACATATTTCATCCTTTTTTAAAAAAAATATTTACTATTTTTAAAAAACAAACAACAAAAAGAATCAGGGGTTTCTACAAAAACATTCAAAGACAAAAGACAAGCAACTATAAAAAATAACTCAGTCCTACGGAGTCAACTCTACAGCATACAGTGTAATAGTCAGGAATCCAGTTTTAATTATAAAAATATTTTTTCTTTTATTTTATACAAATTTTTATTGGATATTTTACTTTGGTCTACATTTACAGAATAGTAATAATTTTATTTAATAATATATTTTTAGTTTATTTATATTTATTTTATAATTAATTAATTTTGGTCGTATAGAGGATAAGATAGTTATATAATACTAAAAATAGATTGTTTTAGGAAAATAAAAGAATATCAAGAAATAGAACATTAAGTTTAAAAAGATAAAAATAAATAAACCGAGCATAAGACCATAACAAATATGTTTATAGCTCTATAGACAATCTGGATAGATTCTGTAGAAACTATAGTTCCCTTGCAAACAGATAAAACATTCAGAACAATCCTCTTCTATCTTTAGAAAGTGATTTTAACTTTTTAATGTATTTGCAGTGTTAAATTTTTATTATTAAGTATTAAAAAATATAAAGACAAGTTAAAAATTTAAATGAGTATTTTCTCAAACTTTATCAATATAAATATTTATATAAAATTAATAAATATTTAGTTATGAATTTTCAAAAAAATGTGCCTATGAGATTCGGCTTATGTTTTTGTATAAATATGTTTACGATTCCTGACAAAGCATTTGGATGTGGTAAAAATTAATCATATTAATATTTGTAAAGATGTAAGTGCATCACAAATTTAAATTTATCCTTTAATTTTCTATTATTTGTTAAATAGAATAATAATTTTATCTTTTTTAGAAAAACTTGTTATTATTACTTGACTTGTAATTTGACCCGTCCATTAGTTACATGGTACAAAAACTTCTCCAGAACTAGAAAGGATTTAGTGAATTTATTAAAATAAAAGACAAGATATTGTATATTCTTCCATTTTCAAATTCTTCCACACCAGATTTTAGATTTATACAAATTAGGATGAACTCACGCATTCATAATTAGATGGACTCTTGTATTTGGAATTAGATGGACTCATGCATCCGTAATTATTATTTTACATTTCATAATAAATCAAACCACATTACATAAAAGTAATTGATAGTAATTTTAAGAAAAATATTCAGGCACATAATATTATATTTTCACACAAAAAGCTAACTAATTTCAATCAATTTTGGCCCCATAGCCAGCTGAAAAATTATAAATATAATTTTTTCATAAATAATCTACAGTATCAATTTGGGCCCATTTTTTACATATTTCTTTTTTTGAAATGTCTATTTTATTATATTATTTCTAGAATAAATAAAATGTTAATAAATTTTTAAGTTCAGAAAATATCATATTATTTTTGTAAAAACAAATTAGGTATGAACAACATGGTGGTAAAATTCAGTTATTAGAATACAAAGTTTTCACAGCACATGAATGAACAAGGACTTTTTCTTTATAAACACACTGGCTTAAACAGCAATAGACTTTACTTCTGTAATTTTTAAGACTATAGGCAAGGAAGCCTATAGTCTTACTATAGCCTATATTAAGACTATAGGCAAGGAAGCCTATAGTCTTACTATAGCCTATAGTAAGCCTAATGTTATTTTGAAAACATTCATGTTTATGTTTTCATTATTTTTTCAAGAATCTCTTTATTTCAGCATAGTGGTTTGCTTACTCTAAGGGGTCAATCCATATCAAGTGTCCCAGACTTGGGTGCTCTAAAAAAATAGATTTTTATAATTATTTTGCTATTGATACCCATATCTATGGTGAGTAAAAGTGACCAATATAAATTTTTTATGGTCACCCGTTTTTTTATGGTCACTTTTATGATCCTCCGACCCTAAAATTTAGTGATTTTTGACCTTCAGATAAGCAGCCGATACTCGGTTCTCGCTTCTACTACAGCAAAAATATGAACGGATCTGTTTAAAGCAAGCTTTGAGCTACATTGGCCCTTTGACACTTTTACTCTATGACCGCTCCTTGGGGGGCAATGGGGGCTCCAATTTTTAGGGTTTCTTAAAATATATGAAAATTTTAACATTTTTTTGTAATATGAAGAAATCTGAATTAATAGCTCCCAATTTTTTTAAGGGGTTACTTACTATAAGACAAGCAATCAACAAAATTTTCAAAGCATTAATATAATTCGTTTATGAGTTATGATTTTTTGAAAATCCATATTTTTTAATTTTTGGTTATTTTTGACCTTTAATATCTCACTTGGACATGTATACTTTTTAATAAAATCATATCACAAAGACCCCTTACCAGTGTCAACATAAACCACCAAAAACATTCTTGTGTATTTGCCCACAAGCAAAGTTATAGCTAAATCATGTATGTGTGATTTTCCAAATATTAATAAAAATATATTTTTTTATAATGTGAAGCAACATAAATTAAGTACTCCCAATTTTTTTAGGAGTTACTTACTATAAGACAAGCAATCAACAAAATTTTCAAAGCATTAATATAATTCGTTGATGAGCTATGATTTTTTGAAAATCCATATTTTTTAATTTTGGTCATTTTTGACCTTAAATATCTCCTTGGACATGTATACTTTTTAATAAAAATTACATCACAAAGACCCCTTACCAGTGTCAACATTAACCACTAAAAACATTCTTGTGTATTTGCCCACAAGGAAAGTTATAGCTTAATCATGTATGTGTGATTTTTCAAATATTGAAAAAAAAATTTTTTTTTTTGAAAAATCATAGCTCATCAACGAATTATATTAATGCTTTGAAAATTTTGTTGATTGCTTGTCTTATAGTAAGTAACTCCTAAAAAAATTGGGAGTACTTAATTTATGTTGCTTCACATTATAAAAAATATATATTTTATTAATATTTGGAAAATCACACATACATGATTTAGCTATAACTTTGCTTGTGGGCAAATACACAAGAATGTTTTTGGTGGTTTATGTTGACACTGGTAAGGGGTCTTTGTGATATGATTTTTATTAAAAAGTATACATGTCCAAGTGAGATATTAAAGGTCAAAAATAACCAAAAATTAAAAAATATGGATTTTCAAAAAATCATAACTCATAAACGAATTATATTAATGCTTTGAAAATTTTGTTGATTGCTTGTCTTATAGTAAGTAACTCTTAAAAAAATCGGGAGCTATTAATTCAGATTTCTTCATATTATAAAAAAATGTTAAAATTTTCATATATTTTTAAGAAACCCTAAAATTTGGAGCCCCCATTGCCCCCCCAAGGAGCGGTCATAGAGTAAAAGTGTCAAAGGGCCAAATGTAGCTCAAAGCTTGCTTTAAACAGATCCGTTCATATTTTTGCTGTAGTACAAGCGAGAACCGAGTATCGGCTGCTTATCTGAAGGTCAAAAATCACTAAATTTTAGGGTCGGAGGACCATAAAAGTGACCATAAGAAAAGAACGGGTGACCATAAAAAATTTATATTGGTCATTTTTTACTCACCATAGATATGGGTATCAATAGCAAAATAATTATCAAAATCTATTTTTTTAGAGCACCTTTTTCTATTTTTTTTGGGACACTTGATATGGATTGACCCTAAGGTCATTTGTGATCATTTATTTAAGTATGATTTCAACAACTGAATTTTAAATGTTGTCAATATTTTAGTATTTATAACCTTTGCATTTGTGATAAATAAATACAGAAAACAATAATAAAAACATTCAGTTATAATCTATTTGTATCAGATTTTCTTTGAATAACTAAGGGTTTGCTAAAAAGGAAGCAATAACCACTAAAATCTAAATATCTCCAGTTTAAGCAAAATAAACAAACTCATCTCTTTTAACTTTTTAATATAGAAATAAAATTGAAATCTCCAAGAGAATTGTTTTGATTCTAATTTTACACACTCTCAGACTTTTTTATACTTTTTGGAGATTTAATATTTTTCTAGGTCCCAAGAAACTATATTTGAAAATCTGTCTGTGTTTGCAGGATTTTGATAATAAGGAGACGAGTGAAATGGAAGGAGATAAACAAATTGTAATTGTAATTTTATATAACAAAATTGTATAAAGCCGTTTTTGTTATAAATAATATTAACTAGCATCTATTAGCACTAGATTGTTAGCACTAGATAGATTGTGCTGGAGATTTTTATTTTTTAGTGAGTTTTCTCATTTCATATTGGAAACCCTTTAAGCAAAGGAATGAAAATTAAACTATTAGTAATATTGTTAAAGTAACAAAACCTCATTAAAGAATTATTATTTTGTAAAAAATATATTTCCTCTATTCCTGACTATAACACTGCATCAATTTTATTACTATTTTAACATTACATTCTATCCGTCCTCTTACTTACTAAACTACAATAAAAGACAATCAAGTTGTCTAAGCAAGGTAACATAACAACAACCTGAACCATACAAACTTTTTCTCAAAAACAACAAAACATTTTTTTAGGCACTGATGATGGCCACTAGGATGAAAGCCAGTTTAGGATTTATTATTAATACAAGTATCATTTTGGATATAATAATAACTTATATTCAATATATTTAAAAGTGCTTTATATCTCATTGAACCCATTTTTTTTCTCAAATTTGTACCATTAGGTTGTCCATATTTTACCTGCAAAACTATTAAATTGTATTCTAATTTTATTAAAAACTTTAGCTAAATATTTTGTGAAATGAATACATTTAAATTGTATTAATAATATGTCTAAAGAGAAATAAATATCTATATTAATTATTCTTTAATTAGAAAGACTGTTTTGTTAACAATTTACAATGTAAATATTATGAAATAATCATAAAATTTAATATTATCTTAAATAATAGAATTAACTGGAAGAAAGAGGGCCAAAAAATATTTATACAATAAAAAGTATTAAAAATGTTTTATCTAAAGGTTTAAGCAAATAGGAATCTAGTTATTCACTGAAATATTAATGCATAACATGTTTATCATTTATTTGAAATTGTTTTTATAGTTAATTTAGTATTTATATAGTTTGATTTAAATCAAGAGTTTTATTAAAAAATCAGAGAAAAGTAAGAGTAAAATGAAATCTAAGGGTTTTACAGAGATAACTATTTATAATGATTTTGTTGGTGAGTTGCTATAAATATTGTACTGTGTGAGATGACATGTTATAATGCTATGAGGGTGTAGTGATTAACAAAAATACTCTAATAGCCATAGAAGATGTTTTAAGCATCTCACTGTATTAAGATGGAGTGTGCTCTCTCTATTAATATATCTCTATGATTTTAATAAGACTACTTACATTTGGCTTTACTTATCATCAACCATGTTAAAATAGTTTAAATTAAAATCATGATATAATGGGAAATTTGCAGAAAATATTTTAAAAATGAATAAAAATATTTTGAATAAAAAGATTCAAATGAATGATTGAACCGATATGATGATAAATAACAAGTTGTGATAGTTAGTGATAATATACTCTGGAGAGGAAACTTGAGGCAAACCTCTGTATGGGTCTCTTAGTTAGTAGTACAGTTCTAGTTATCTGTCTTCAGTCAAAGTAAGCAGTTCCGTTATTATTGAATTACACGGAGAATGCTCCTGCTATAATATTATTATTCAAAGGGTTCAGCAAAGTCAAGGGATCAACAATATACAGCAATATTTGAAAATACATTTTTTTCAAACTTCCCTCCATCTAGCTCAAACATAACTTTAACTTGCACATGGAGCTGACACAGTTGCACGATTTGACTTAACTTGGACTTAGCACAGATGTAGGACATAACTGTAAATTGGACTTGACTCTGACTTAACTTAGATGTTGAACAGGACCAACTTACTCTTGACTCTAACTTGGACTTCACAGATTAAAGACTTTATGAGCTACAAGTCATAGTTTTAATCACTAATTTTTAGCCAAAGGTGAAAACAAGTGAGGGACGGAATCCTCAGACATAGGAAAACCTATGTTACATGTGCTCCTTTAATTTTCTCAAATTGTATGAATTTCTCATTTTAAATTGTTTAGTTTACTTTCTAAATTGTATCAACATAAAACTATTTGATTTATAAAGTTTTATGAAATCCGACTACTCTGTTTTCTAGTAACTCATAGCACCAACAACTAATAAACACAAAAACAACTTGATCTAATATCATCACATGTGAGTTCTGTTGCATTGAGTGCAGTCTGTATTCGGATGAAAACTAAATGTGTAGTTTCATAACACCAAAATATCAATAAAATCATGTTTTTTAATGTTATAATGTATTTTAGTTGTAATTGTGTATTTTTATTAAGTTCCTTAAAAAAATTGAACAAAAATGTGGTTACTTTTTTTTAATTTCCTGCTAAATTATTTTTGATCTGTAAATATTTTAATCTATCATAAAAACATAAATATATTTTTTTAACCTAACTAAATTTATTGAAAAAGAAAACACAATAAAATTAAAACTGTATTTTAGATATTATAGATATATACTTTAAAATATAAACATCAATTGATTGTCAGATTAATTTATTACTTTGTCATTATTTATTTGAATTTGGTAATATTAAAATATATCCCCCCAAAAAATAAGTTATAAGGACAAGGAAACAATAGAAAATATACTGAATAATTAAAAAATCTAATTAAAAATAAATAATAAAATTAGCTATTGATAGTGATCAGATGACAATTGTAGTTTAAAATGTTTGGTATTGATTATTTGAGCTAAAAAAGATCGAGGAAATAAATTAGATTGCAGAGGCAGAGGGGAACCAATAGTTTAAATCCTAGTTGGTATTCCACTTACTTGGGGTATCATGCATAAACAATAGGCTAGGTAACTCAGTAGTTAAGTGGAATTTTAAGTGTTTTTTAAAGTACTTGAAAGTAAATTAAGTACAAGGTCGCGCCTATGATTAGGTCATTGCTATGGTGATCCCTCCAAGGATAAATTACCTATAGAATTGATTAGCTCACTGATTTTCTATAAACTGTTTTCTAATCAAATCCATTCACTAAAACTTTAATTAGCATCACTTTAATTAAGTGGTTAGTTAAACAAATATTTACAAAAGGCCACTAAATACAGTTTTATGTTTAAGTAATAGGAATTAAAATGTTCATTTTATGATTATATTTAAAAGTTAAATTTGTGTTTTTTTAATGAATTTATAAGCATGTTACACAAAATTGACAGAAAACTTCAATAATTTCCTTGAAAAGTTAACCTGGGAAAATGTTTAGGAGTTTCCAGCTCATAAAATCTATCTTTCTTTCGAAATTTAAAAAGATCTATCATAATTTATAATTGCCCAGATTAGATTATTCTTTAACATTTATAATTTAATTGCAATTGACCTGGTAAGGTTTGACATCACAATTTAAGTCAACATTTAAGAGGTCATTGTGATAGTAGTGACTACTACTATTTTTGTATTTATGTACATTGTAATTTTTGTAGTATGTTTACTACCTAGTAGTAAACATACTAGGTAGACTCTATTTTGAGGTGAATTAGCTGAAATTTTTTTAAACAAATAATTATGTTGAATTTATAACCTTCAGACATGGGTTTTAGAAAGTAACCTCCCTGTGACATCAGCCTAACCAGGTTGGTTAAACCATGTTTTTATAGTTTATCAAAATAAATGTTCTAATATCTAATGTTAAATTAACATTACAAACTGCATAGAACATCTAGTCAGAGCTGCCCTAATTAAAACTCTCAAATCATCAAAAACTCAAAAATCATTTAAGATCTAATCAACCATGGCTTCACAATACCACTTTTGGTTCTAACCTTTCCAGAAAGTTTATATGTATGCCCAACAATATTATACTTAATATATTTTAACATTAAATATTTTAATCTGTAATCCTGAGAACATTATGCAAATTCTTATAAACACACGCATCTAATACAGACATCCATATTTTATTAAAATCATTGAGGAAGGTTAAATTGGAAGTCGTTTGTGTTCTGACCCTAACGAAAGCTATTCATATCTCAAACCATTACCAAGCAATTTTTGAAGCTCATGCCAATTTTTTAACATACTTTTAATAAATAATTCATCATATTTACTAAGAAAATAAGAAACTTTATTTACAAATTTACACTTCTTTTTTTTATTCTAGTATTTTATAATTTTAATAGAATTTAATTAGAAAAATATAGCTTTAAATTGTAATAATTAATTATGAATGAGAAAATGGGTAATATTAATAAAATGCAAAAAGGGGTTGTTTTGACGTAATCTTACAGTGGAGTTATTAAGAGACAGCCTCATCAAAACTAATCAAAATTGATGCTGCTACTTAGATATTTTTTAAAAATACCCCTACTTGCAGTAGAAACAAATTATTTCACTTAACTTATGAGTTTCTTTTATTTCATATTTTTGTTATAGTAATATATTTGTTACAGCTTTCTACTATTTTATTTATTACTTGTTTAACTTATCTCATGACACATTGTTTTAAAGTCATAACAAGTTTTCAAACAATAACAAAAAGCTTTGTAAACTCTCCAACATCTTACCATATGCCAAGTTTTTTTGTGTGGATACATACATACATATATATATATATATATATATATATATATATATATATATATATATAATATATTATATATATATATATATATATATATATAATATATATATATATATATATATATTATATATATATAATATATTATATATATATATATATATCAAGAAGCCAATTTTAATCAATGTCTCCACTCCACAAATCAACTATCAACTTGTTGTGGAACTATGCCCATAAGCATAATTTTCAGATAAAAATTCCTTAAAAGGGAAAACAGTGTTATCATTTCTAGTTTTATTGTTGGAGGTTTTCTTCCCCCTGAAGTTTCATAAAAGACAGCAGAGCAATAAATTGATTTACCTCACAGAATTGTTTGTACCATTCATGAGGGCATCTCTTTATAACTTCATTTTAGTTGCATAATCATTGTAAATTTATTCAATTTACAAAAACAATAATTTTCCCACAACAAGAAAGGAAAAAGTAGCAAAGATATTTATAAAAAATAATAATAAGAGAGGACTGAAAATACAACATCTGTATAAATTTGAATAAGAGAAACAAATAAAATAAAATTGCTGAAATAGGAAATGTTGGATACGGGGTACTTTACAACTTTTTCTCACCAACTTTGAACTAGTACTGCTCATCCTTAGGTTGTACCTAGAAATTTCCTCATTTACATATTCTGGCAGGTTGTGATATGGAATATGTTTACCAAACACAGGGCCTTCACAAATTAAATTATTTTTCATAATTTAAGTATTAGCTTAGCTTAAATCCTTAAGAGTTTGACTTATGTGAGTTTGAAAAAAGCAAAATTGAAGTTCAACACATAACTTTTCCTAAGTACCTATAAGTGAGTGAAAAAAAGTACAAAATTTAAAAATAAACATATTATTATTTTGCATATGTTAAGTATTTTCACGACTTGCACAGCCCCATAAAACAATTACAAATAAACATTTACAAATTTCAAAAAAATAACACTTTTAGTTTTTGACACTGAACTAAAATGAAATGTTTGTAATCTTCAATCCTAACCAAGATACTAATAATCATTTATAAGAACAACAAGCAATTTGTCATCTATAATAATTTTAAATCTATTAATCTATTTTTAAAAAGTTTTATAATCTTTTTTAGGATCCTTATCTTGTTTTTATAACAAATTTTCCACTTTTATTTTGATTAATTATTTGATAAAATATAAACAAAGTTATAAGTACTCCACTATTGGTACTCTTTATTTTCATTTTCGATGTAATTATTTATTAACATTATATTTTACCCATTACCCCAAAAAATATTTACAAAAATTAAGGATTAATATTATAATTGAAAAAAATTATTTAGACCTAGAAATTTTAAAAAGCCAATCAATTTATCAAAGAAAGATCACTAAGAAGGCATTATTTATTTTTTTTACTACATGATCATTTTTTTTGTTAAAAATGTATTTTGTTATATTAACCAGTTTAGTATTTAACATAAATTAATTAAATTCCTTGAATAGCCAAAAAAATTATGAAATTATTTAGTATCAATTAGAAATATAAACTTTTTATATGAAATTTATTGATTAAAAAATTAGGCGGACCTCACACTCAGTAATGTCCCTCTCCCAAAAAAGTATTCTTATTTTTTTTAATAAATTTAAATTGAACCAATTTTTCAAAATAAACATTGGTCTTGTTCTCAATATTAGAATGAGTTTGTTGGTCCGGTTAGTATCAATTTCTTTTTATTTTAATAATTTGGCCCACTTTTAATTTACAAGAGACTTTTATTTCATAAATAAAACAAATGTATGCACTAGTTTGATCATATTTCATAATTTATGCTTTTCGCTACAGAAACTAACTTTACAATTCTTTTACTCTGCCTCACTGTAATATGGCATAGTTTGCCATATTGTTATACCGTACTATATGACATAATTTTTTAAATGAGATTATTAAAAGAAATACTAAGCCTTATAAGTTAAAAGAAATTTCGGATGGGTTTATTACAATATGTTTTTTGAAATGATCACTTAACGTAATTTAAAAGTTGAGTCTACGTCTCATTCTCGCTAAGTGTTTGTTGAAAGTGTATTTTCTGTTGCGCCTACTGTTAGCGGTGCCATGCTCATCTGGATTTATTGCCACCTGTGCTAAAGGAAGAGGGAGTGGTGGCAGTAAATTGACCAATAAGAACTGTCACACTTGCTCCTCTACTGGTGGGTTTTTATGACTGTGAGTATTTAAAATGTAAATGAGTTGATCCAGTTTCCGATCCATTATTGACAACTGAAACAGTATAAGTATAACATTACTGAAACCGAAACATCTTCATATTACTGAAGACAGGGAAGTAACTACTAACTTACTTGTGTAAGTGAATAAGTAAAGTACAATGTTATCAATATTTAACATCATATATAATGATGGACACAAAGACACCTAGGAATACAACAGGCAAAATGCTATGCTACAACTAGGAACTGTTCCATCATTTGTCATTATTGATGGCTCAACAAAATATCTGTTTCATTACATCTAACTCATCAAGGCACCAACGGAGTTTCAACTCTCTTTGTTCAGCACTTAAAATTATAAAGAATATAAAGTGAAGTGTTTACCAGATAAGTTATTCTCTCTTATTCCATCATGCATGGCATGCTAAACATTTATTATTTGATACTAACAAGTTTTGCAAAACATGAATAGCAGACACAATAATTGATGAATGACAAATGATGGAACAGTTCCCAGATGTAGCATTGCATTTGCTTGTTACATTTCCTAGGTGTATTTTGCGCAATTTATATTGTGTCAACTGTGCATGTTTAACAATATTCAGTAGTAGTATAGAATGGTTAAAGCATGTTTTTTTGGGGGGGGGTGCGATTCCAAACAATAAATTTCTTGTTTATTATGTAAATAATTTTATTCTATGAAATCATATTGTGAGGAGTCAAATTATTCTCAAGACTTAATTTTTTTAGAGAAATGTCAAATTCAGTGGACCATAAGTATACATTTTTTAATACAAATATTTAAGTATACAATTTTTTAGCTCCAAAATGTAGTGTCTCTGACATCAAATAAATTATAACTAATATTGTTTATCAAAAAATTATCAACTTTCTTTATTGGCCTGGGCTAGGAAATCCAATACCTAACACAGTTTTGAAATATTCGAATGTATTTAGCCCTACCTATAATTCCATAGGCTGGTAAAGTAGCTGTCATTATTAATTAACATATTTTTAGTAATTTATAAGTAAATTACTTCTTTCTAATACTTCACTTTCCTGCTGTGAGCAAAAATATTTATTTTAATATTCAGTACAAAAGAGTCTCTCAATCTAATTACAATTTAATGTTAATTTAATGTTTTAATTTAAACCAGTTTTAATTATAAGGTCATTACTGCCTAAAAACAAAATTTAGGCCCTGATTGTGGAAAATATAGGCAGTATTTTAGGCACTGATGTGAAAAATGTAGGCAGTTTTAGGCACTGATGGTGAAAATGTGTTTAGGCACTGATGGTGAAAAATGTAGGGTTTTTAGGCACTGATTGTGAAAAATGTAGGTAGTATTTTAGGCACTGGTTGTGAAAATATAGGCAGTGTTTTAGGCACTGATTGTGAAAAAGGTAGGTAGTGTTTTTAGGCACTGAGGTGAAAAATGTAGGCAGTATTTTAGGCACTGATTGTGAAAAATGTAGGCAGTGTTTTACGCACTGAGTGAAAATGTAGGTAGGTTTTAGGCACTGATTGTGAAAAATGTAGGCAGTATTTTAGGCACTGATTGTAAAAAATGTAGCAGGTTTTAGGCACTGATTGTGAAAAAGGTAGGCAGTGTTTTAGGCACTGATGGTGAAAAATGTAGGCAGTATTTTAGGCACTGATTGTAAAAAATGTAGGCAGTAAGTAAGTAAGTAAGTAAGTAAGTAAGTAAAGCTTTATTGAGAAAAAAATACAGTATATACAAAAAAACATAAGGAAACTAACCTAAAAAATATTTTTTCCAAAAAGCCACTCCAGGGATTTTGAAAATCCGTTAGGAGGGGGTTTCATCATTTTTTTTTTTTTTTTTTTAATTAAATAAAAGTATAGTAATAATATATTAGTACAGTAAAAATAATAAAATTAATAAATAAATAGAATTAAAAAATTAAATTACATGAATAAATTAATTATGCTTTAGAGACATTTTTTGTATTAATTTAATTGACTAGAATAAATTACTAGGCATGAGCTATTGCTATTTATAATATCACAATCATATTTAACTAATATAAAGTATAATGACATTCAAAGTATATACTGTTATATAATTATTTATTTAACCTATTGCAAGTGAAAGCACCTAAACCAATTAGGGGAGGTGGTCGGTTAACTGGTTAGTATAAGCCAACAAAATTATAATTTAAAAAAGGGGTTAAATTAATAAATCTGATAAAACAGAAAAAAAAACAATATGTAGGGGTGAAGAGATTTTTTTTTTTTTCTTTGCTTTATAGGATAAATTTTTTTTTTTTTCAAGAATTAAGAATTCTGTGTTAAGTTTAGCTATTGTATTGGTTAATTAAATAACTTCTATATTTAGTGGCAGCTCTAAGGTATGCAACTAGCTGGTTCCACTCACCATTGTTTAACAAGTCGATATATTCTTGTTTCGAGAGAGTGGGCTATTTAGACATGATATTCTAAATTCTTTCAGCACTGGACAAATAGCTATAAAATGGAAGTTGTCCTCTTTGAGCCTCAGGTTACACATGGTACAGAGCCATTGTTCTTCGGTTCTCCCGTGTCTGAAGTTCAGAGGGAACAATTCTCCTCTAGCTTTAAATATTAGGCTAGCATCAATTCTATCTCTATTATATATTTTAGGATTCAATCTGTACCCATAAGTAAGTAGTCTATAGTTTGTATGAAATTGTGCATCATTTGCTTTTTGATAGCCTGATCTAAGGCTGCTTCTTTTACTTTGCCTATTATTTGCATGCATTTATGTTTAAACAGATTAGTATTTTGCGTGTCAGTTGGTTTTAAGGGTATGCAATATTTATTCCCAAGCTGTTCCCAGGCATTCTACCAATAAATATTTCTTTTCACTACTTCTTTAGCTAAAAGGTTAGTAAACCTAGACTCATTTTGCTCAAAAACTTGGGCTAAATATCTTGTTTGGGTTTCCAATGTTTGTGTTATGATTGGGTCGAGACCTGTCTCCAGAGATATTTCATAGTTAGGTGTGTTAGTAGGTAAGGATAAGATTTTTTTTACAAAAAATATCTTTGTAGGCAGTGTTTTAGGCACGTTTTAGGAAAAATGTAGGCAGTATTTTAGGCACTGGTTGTGAAAAATGTAGGCAGTGTTTTAGGCACTGATTGTGAAAAAGGTAGGCAGTGTTTTAGGCACTGATTGTGAAAATGTAGGCATGGCACTTGAAAAATGTAGCAGTGTTTTAGGAACATGTAGGCAGTATTTTAGGCACTGGTTGTGAAAAATATAGGCAGTGTTTTAGGCACTGATTGTGAAAAAGGTAGGCAGTGTTTTAGGCACTGAGAAAAAATGTAGGCAGTATTTTAAGGCACTGATGGTGAAAAATGTAGGCAGTGTTAAGGCACTGATGGTGAAAATTTTTAGGCAGTGTTTTAGGCACTGATGGTGAAAAATGTAGGCAGTGTTTTAGGCACTGATGGTGAAAAATGTAGGCAGGCACTGAAAAATGTAGGCAGTGTTTAAGGCACTGATGGTGAAAATTGTAGCAGTGTTTTAGGCACTGATGGTGAAAATGTAGCAGTGTTTTAGGCACTGATGGTGGAAAATTGTAGGCAGTGTTTTAGGCACTGATGGTGAAAATGTAGGCAGTGTTTTAGGCACTGATGGTGAAAAATGGCAGTATTTTAGGCACTGAGAAAAAGTAGTGTTTTAGGACTGATGGTGAAAATTGTAGGCAGTGTTTTAGGCACTGATGGTGAAAAATGTAGGCAGTGTTTTAGGCACTGATTGTGAAAAATGTAGCAGTGTAGGCAATGGTGAAAATGTGGCAGTGTTTTAGGCACTGATTGTGAAAAATGTAGGCAGGCACTGATTGTTAATGTTTTAAGCACTGATAATCAACATTTAGGTTGAAAGCCGGTTTTGATTATATTAAATTAATCAACATTGTGGAAAGACTTTTTCGTACAGATTATTATATTATTACACTTCTCATGTGCTGAACCTTATTAGCAAGATATAATTATATTTAAGACATACCTGCTGCTCCACCCTATAGAGCCTAGCACCAATAGTCATAGGCTTGATGTTGCCTGCCCTGTCTATACCAGCAAGGTAGCTGCCAGGTTTACCTAGAGTTTGATCTAACCTCCTCTGCAATTCCTGTTTGAAGCATCAGTTAAGTTAATAACTTAAAAATATTAATAGAGTTACTTAGTATATAAGAATTAAGAATATTATTTCTACAGTTAATTATTCAATTAATTAGTTAATATCACACTTAACAAATATAATATTAAAGACGATCAGGTTTTTTTTTTACTTTTTCTCATTAATAACATAAGTATATAGAAAAAAGTATTGTGTTGGCAATACACAAAACATCTGAAACCAGAATTTTCACCTAAATTATCTGTTTCAGGTGTTTTGAAGACCTCCTGAGTGGTTTTTACAAAGTTGTCTGTGTGTGTGTATGTCTCAATGTTGTGTCTGTTATTAACATGGCTCCCAGTGTATTTATGGTAGAGAACTGAAACTTGGTAATACAAATAAAACTGTTTCCAGGACCATCATTAATCACATGATAGCAACAATTTTGAAAATTTATATTACATGGAATAAAGAACGCATGTAGTATTACATAAAACTAACGATCGTAAAAATCTAATGATCCAGATTTTAACTGGTACACCCAACTAAAAAATAAACTAAAAGAAAACTACCTAGACTATGTACTGCAACTAACACCGATGCAACTGGAAGCAGATCTACCTAACGTTATAGACAAATTAATATTCCAGACATACTAGCCTAGATGTAGAATCTGCTATCAATTCAAACTATAACTTATTCTACAGAAACATCAGTTCTTTGGGCATCGGAGAAGAATATCTCCAAATTAGAATTCCAATAGCTTGGAAAAGATTAGTCAGCCAGATGAGAATATGCCATAGAACAAATGTTAGAATATTTTACAAAGGTAGTTCATACAAATTTAACTCAGAAGAAGTATGCACTGTTTGCAACATAAATGCCCAAGATACCCTCGAACACTTTTTAATTGAATGTCCGGCATATAATCCTGTAAGAGAGAAATGGTTAGATACCTATATCACCTCTCAGGACATTTACCTAAATAAAGAAACCCTGCTTACTTTTGGCTCGTCCACCGAAAAAATAAAAAGTGTTTTAACTTCACTAAAGAAGCTCTTCTATTAAGAGCCTTCTTATTTTTGCGAATAATTAGTTCACTTAAATCTATTAAAAATATCTTTGATAACATTGCTTACCAATTTTGTTCCTTAAATAAATTTAAAATAAAAATTAAAAATATAGAAGATAAATAATGAAGTAAATAACTTTAAAAATTAACATCTCTTAATTTTGAACTAAATAATAAATTTAAGAAGATAAATAATAAAATGAATGTATTAAAATAAGTAAATAAATAAATTTAACAGTAAGTTATATAACTACTAATAACAAGCAAAAAAGCTAAGATAAAAAATGAAAAAAAAATAAAAAAAAAATAATAATAATAATAATAATAATGTAATGTTTATAGAAGAAAGATATTTATGTTTTATTTTTACCTCTAAAAAATATTTTTGTAACATGTATATAACTGTATTGGAATCTCTAATTTTTAACAATTAAGTAAATTGTTCTTTTCTTAATTTTGTTTTTAACACTAAAAGATAAAATTCATTTTCTCTTTTGTAATGCTTCTTATTTTTTTATTATTTTTTTTTTGGATATGCAAATTGTAAACAGTAACCTCAACTTTATAGTACAATGTCAAAATAAAGTTATTTTTGAATCTTGAATCTTGACTCCCAGTGTATTTATGGTAGAAACTGAAACTTGGTAATACAAATAAAACTGTTTCCAGGACCATCATTAATCACATGATAGCAACAATTTTGAAAATTTATATTACATGGAATAAAGAACGCATGTAGTATTACATAAAACTAACATATATGTGCCTTATTTCATTACATTAGCAGCATTAGTTCAATTTTCTAATAAATGACATATATGCATATAAAAATCATTAAAAATTAAAAAAAATAAACCAAATGTAAAAATGTATTACAAGTGAATACATTCACAATACATGTGATTATGAGTCTGTATCAGTATAAACTGAGTTACATTTTAATATGGCTAGTATATTAATGTTTTTGCTACAAAAGCAACATCGAGGGTGTTCAGTCCCTGAATGGGTGACCCTGGGAATAAGACTAGCATAGCGAATCCAAAAATCTAAGAAGGCGAGGAAATGTTCCGAGGTACCCTGTACCTTGGAACATTTTTTTATAATTAAAACTTAATTTTCTAAAACATTTTGAAACAAATGTTTTAATGTTTTAAAGATATTAAACAAATAATAACACCGTAACATTAAGCAACAGATTATTTCTTGAATGGCCTATTCTGTAGTATTATAAAAAATATAAAAGAATTATTTAATGGGCTTGTGAGAATGAACATTATAAAGAACTAGAAATATAAATGTAAACTAAAATATGTAGATACCATTTGAGATAATCTTATTGACTATCACAACCAATTTTTTTAAACTTTTTTACTTTTCCCCATTCATACAGTAGGTATGTGTAAAAAGTGTTGTGTTTGTAAAATAAATCTAACGACTATCAAATCTTCTATAATTTAAAAAATAAATGAATGAATAATTAAATAAAATAATTTATTGAAAAGTATTCATAGATATTTACCTTAATTCTAACCATCATATTAAGATGACCCTGACTATACTGTTCTATAACATCTCTAACATCGTATGGTTTTCTGGCTTGTTGAAATTTTCTTCTTGCTACAAAATATTTTATTTTTCTTATGGCTCTAATTGCATTTCTATGAACTTCAGTCAACCTAAATAAATTAAAGACAAATTTCAAATATATATTGCCCAAGCATTATAAATAAAATTATTGAAGAAATCTACTAAATATCAATGACATCAGACAAATTAGACAAAAAGAAATGAAATCACAGAAAAAATATTAACACTTAACACATATTGCAAATACCAAAATATGCATACTACTATAAGCATTTTTAATAAATAATATAAAAAGCTTTGAGAAGTTATCCAATAAATAAATAGTCTCTCCACTAAAAAGTATATAATGGAAATTAATGGAGAGTTAAACTTTCTACAGCATCCAGCTATCAGTAGTAACTAACAGGTGTGCTAAGAAAGATTGTAAAACACTTGTGATTTACTGTAGAGTTCACTCGTTTATACTTCACTTTAAAGTGCAAAATGGATAATACTATTTCATCTTGAAACAAAATTAATTATTTATTTAAAAAATTAAATCTTCCAATGTAATTTGAATGACTAAAATTTTGACTCAAAGCTAAGTTGGTTGGACTCAAAGCAACCTTTCTTAGCACTAATGAGAATGACTGGTGATGGTCAGATGCAGCAGAATAATAATTCGAGACGAGACACAATATTAAAATATTCGCAGGACGATATAAAAATCCTTTACAATTCAGAGATTCATAACTTACCTTTAACAACTGCAATTGAAATCAAATGAAAAACATTACTTAGGTTCAAGTAAAACTTATATTTTTATTGTAGAACTCAATAAAAATAAATTAAGTTTTTACATGAAATAGTTTATTTGTATATAAGGTGCGGTCGAATATCCATGGCCTTCTAGAACCTTGGATCACCAACAAACTTTTTTGATAACTTTTTTTTTCAACATTTTCATTAGAATTAGGCCGGGATTTGGGATAAATGGAAGGATCGTAAATCTGCCACCTTTGGTTATCTTCAAAGTAACATCACTCACGATTATTTTTAATCTAATTGGTAGCTATACTAAGTAAATCTGATGTGTTTCGAGATGTTATTATATATCTGTCTTTGAGCATATATTTCGCACGTAGCTGCTACAACTCATACTTATGTTACTGACTGTGGTGTTGCTAGTTTAAGAGCTGTCGCTAGTTGTTATGTAATGAAGCCAGGGGGGGAATTAATATAGAGAGGAAAGTTGTTCATTTCCTATTTCTTCGCAAGCTACTGAAATACGCGTTGAAGCCATTCTGGCGTAAACCGGGCGGACAACTTATGACTAACCCCGATAGCTTGTCCAAGAAGGAATTGTATCATGGTTTTTTAATAAGTTTAATTTATTGTTTCCAGAATGGCCTCGACACTATCTTTGCTGTTATGATACCGGTAACACTTTTCATTTCTTAATTTACTTAAAATGTTGGTTTTCTGTAGTTATTTTTTTCACAAAACGGTTTCGAACGTTGAATTTCTATTTATATTACAGAAATTCAGAAACTTAAAAGACATTAGAATCGCTTTTTTAAAATGAGGCCACCAGAGCACCCGCTGCTAATGCTGGCATTATAGGCTGGAATTTGTTCATCTTTAATTATTGAATTGATGAGGAGACCATGGGTCAACTCCGCCTTAGTAGTTTACGTGAATCATATTTATCTAGTTAACATGTTGGTAAATTATGCTAGGCTGCGCTTTTTCAATGTTCAAAAAATTCTGGATACGAGATATGCCTTTTACCCGTTGTGTGCCCAACATAAGAAAGCTGCGGCAGTGCCTACGCGCAGGATTTTAAGCGCATAGACCGCCGTTTAATCTCATACGGGGTATGTTTTTGTCGTTTATAGTTTGGGCAAAGATGGGGATTACGCGCACTAAGGATATTATTTTATGGATTTCCTATAGGGTTGTGATGTGCGTTGTTGCCCGGGATTATTTAGTTAGTTAGATCGTTTCTTTTTCTACGTTTTGTGCGGCATTCCTCCCATTTTTGATTTAACATATATTAACTTGTTGGGTTAAGGTCTCATTAGTAGATAAGTCTTTAATTAAAAATCTATCTGTTAGTACGTGTAAAACTTTTAGCCATATTTTTCATTTTTATTATCTTCTATTTGATATTTGCCTCATTGATTTAATTGTGAGATGAAGATTATCGTTAAAATCTGAGACCAGACAATAGAAAATTGAATCTCGAGCAAAGTCTGTAGTAATGCAGATTTACAGTTGATGGGTCGCAAGGTTAATGATAGGACTAGCGCTTTGTTATAAATCGTATACAAAAGGTCTAAAAAATTAGTTTTAAATACTGGTGCGATGTCCATTAGAAAGTACTCGGGAAATTATGTGCCGTGACCCATAGCGAATTGAAAGGACAAGTGATGTCTGGTTCTCCGGTCTCAGCCTTTTATTAGAATGATCGGCTTCCAAGGCGTTCGGCAGATCGCTGGATACTACTAAAATTTTTCCCCGCACATTCAAAATTGATGCGACAGTCTACATGTGTTTAAGATCAATGTATACCTTGTGGTCCACAAATGAATGCCAATAGTCTAAGGACATTAATACTAGGCGTGTGTAAATCGTTTTATGTCGTATCTAACTGGGAACAATCTGTAAATTACATCTTATAGATAAAACACAAAAAAGAAGAAAAAAAAAAAAGAAAAATATGTTCGACATGTATTACTGTAGAATGAGCACTATTTATATCACGAAGAAGTTCGGTAAATGAAAATTTTGAAAAAAAAAGTTGAGATCTATTTAAAGTTAAAAAAAAAAAGTTTTAAGGCTCGGTGATCAGGAGTCCATACTCAGAAGATGAGCCGTTTAGAAATATAGATTGACCGCGCGCTCTTATTGTTATTGATCTCATAATCTTTGTAAAACTATATTTTGCAAAAAGATAATTGATAATTAGTATGTATATGTAAATCTCGAATATAGCCCACCTATATAGATGTCTGAAGCATTGATTGTGCAATACTGTATAAATTTTAATCCAAAAATTAATCGTAGATGTTGAAATAGATTGATAGTAATATATAATATATATATTATGCTATATATTATCTGCTCGGAATGTACATAAATCAATAATCAAAATTTGATTATTATATATTAGTGTGATTTGCTTAAATTCACAATATAAATAGCCTTGATGATAACTGAAATAGGGCTCTAAATAAACTAGTTGAACTAGAGTTATAACTTCTAACCAACTAACTTACAAAGAGTAACTAGGAGTATACTGTAAAATATACTCTATCTTTTTACAACTGAAGTCTTTCTTTTCATAAGACTAGAATTATACTGTTCCTTTCTACACCAGAGTTATTCTCATATTTTGTGTTAGGTATTCAAAACTAAACTATTTTTTTCAGTTAGAGTATAGAATCTTTCATTGATTCTTTATCATCATCTTTACTGTTGAAGATGTAGTGGAAAATATTCATGTGTTTGTTGTATAGAGTACAAATAAAAGTTAATTTTTCCATAGGAAACATTCAGTTTACTATGGAAATATCTTTTCCTTGGCTGAGGCAAAATGAATGAATGTTTGCAATGGAGATACTTTTTTAAATAAAGATTGAAGGAGTGATGGTAAAATGTATGATGTAAACAAAAGAGGGTTACAAGTGATAAAAATACAGGAAATTTCTTATCTCATGCTTTACAGTGGTTTTATCAAAACAGTGAATGCAGTGTTATGATGAAGAGACAGCAGATAAGTAATAGTTGTTAGAATCTGGATGTTTTTATAGAATCTCTAAGATAAAATTGTGAAAGATGTAAACAAAGGACATGAAATCATGCAGTGTTGCCAGTTTTATTTCAGTTCTTAATGACAATGTTGTCATCATGACATTTTTATATATCTTTGTGTAAGAAGCAAAAAGTCAGGCGCTTTGACAACAAATTATGCAGAATTATCATTTTGATTTGACCAATTCTTTATTTCATTTGTTGTAATAATTTCCATTTAATGTCTCTTTAAAAGCTATTTAAATGTAAGCAACAAATAAAAGTAAACAAAGAAAGGTTTGATGACTTTGATCAAATCAATTCATAATGTCAATATTGTTGCGATAATAACTTTTTGGCATATTATTAAAAATTTAATATTAAAGAAAGTCAGGTTTGACAAAACTACAAAATACCTTAAAACAAATCTGACTGTAATTCACAAAGAAAAAAACTGTTCGTGCAGCCTAAAATTACATAGGTTCCTAAAAGACAAGGAATTACAATTTGTTTAGTTGCATGATATCAACTAGCTTAGGATGGAAAAACATTTATCCCTTATAAAACTAGTACTTCGTGCACACTTATTTATTTTGGGCAAATTTTCTAATTAAATGGTATACTTCATATCTATTATCTCAAATCATCAATGTCATAATTTTACATTTACAGCTGCAGTTAAATTAAAAGAGAGAAGCAAACCAATACAAGGCAAATATATACACTCATAGGAATATTTGCATTTTTACAGCAATGTTGTAATCATACAATCATACAGCATTAGTGTCATACAGTGAGTTCTTGTACAGTAAAAATAATTAACAAAATTTAACATCTTAAATGGTTTAATTTTGGTAAATGAATTAATTCTAGGAATCCTTTTGGTTTTAATATATAGACCACATTTTAAGTCACCAAAGCACTTTTTAGCCAATTTTAAAAATGCAAGAAAAAAATGTTGGGATACATTTAGATAAGCATATATTCAGATCAGATACAGCAAAGTCATGTTATGAGGAAATATTAAAGAGAAAGAGACTTTTTTTTATAATAATATGATCCTAGCTGCCCAAAACCCAGATTATGGTTCACATCTCTGTCTACAATTTAATTTGCAATGATCCACCTAGTCAACAAATTGTAGTTACTATTATAAACATGACCAGGCTCTTCTTAAAGTGCTTATGTACCCCTGGCTCCCCCCTTCTATATCTCCTACACTGGCACTGCAAGTACATTGGGTCTATGGCCGGCCTGATGGACCATTGTGTTAAATAGGGCCTCCTCAGGTAAACTAGTTACATTTGCAATTTTGTAGTAAAAAATTAAATGCGGTTCCTTTCGTGTAAATAAATCATTTATTTAACAAAACAAATCTTGTTAACATCATCATAATCATAGAGTTAATAATATTAAGCTAATAGATAATAAGTAAATAATAATAAGTTAATAGATAATGGGTTAATAATAATAAGTTAATAGATAATGGGTTAATAATAAGTTAATAGATAATGGTTAATAATAATAAGTTAATAGATAATGGGTAATATTAAGTTAATAATAAGTAATAATAAGTAATAATAATGGGTTAATAATATAAGTTAATAGATAATGGGTTATATAATAAGTTAATAGATAATGGGTTAATAATAATAAGTAATAGATAATGGGTAATAATAATAAGTTAAAATAAGTTGAGTTTCAGTTCAAATCATTATTGACTTCCTGTAAAACATTGACATAGGAGACTATGAGAATACTTAGTGTGATAAACAAACCATTAATATGCTTAATTGAATTCAAAAAACAGCATAACTTCCTTTACACACACTTATCAATTTCAAGAAACAATATTTTTAATTTTATTTTTTTTATAAATACCTTTATTAAATAATATATCAACAATAATACATAGCAAGTTATATTTTACATAGGTTACCTCTCCGCTAAAAAGCTTACGCCTTGTGCTGCGGAGAGGGAGTCATCTTATATCTAGCTAATGATAAATTATGATTATTATGATTAAATCTATATTAAATTTAAAAATAATTAAATGTAAAAACGTGTAAAATATTAAGGAGTTGAGTAATAAAATACATGCAAAAATAATTGTCCATAAAAACTAAGGGAGTAAGAGCCGTGAGTTTTGAAATTTTAAGCCATAGATGCTTTTGATATAGAGTGAAGTGCTTTTAAAAAGGAGGATAGTATGTATTCTACATGTATGTTACAAGCAGATGTATTCAATCAGTTAGGAGCAGAAGTTTTTTCTATAAATTAGTTTTTTCGTTTTAGCATTGCTCCTATGGGTTTTATTGAAGAAGTTAAATATAGAGTTGGACTGCATTTTGTGGGTCATTTTGACAGCTTACAAAAGTAAATAAAAATATCATCAATCGAATTAAAAAGTATAACAGATATTTGCAGCATCTGTAAAGATAAAAGACTGTCCAGTCACTCTAGTTATTATCAATTTTAATAATTTATTCCTATAAATGGAGAGTTCTGATGGATAACCCAGAATAATAAATAAAAACAATATCACACTAATATCACCTAGCAACAAAACAAGTGTTGTCCACTTCTTGAACAGAGAAGGCTATGTTTTCATCAGAGGGGTAAAGTGGTGAAGAAAATGTCTTTTAGGAAGTGGTGCTAAACATGTATGATGTTGCATACTAACAGAAACTGATTCTGGTAGAGGTGAGATGTCGTTAGAGAAATTATTATGACGTACAGCTTAGATAAGTTGACCCCTTTGTTTTCATATTCATAAATGACAAAATAATAATTGACACAATCATGGAATAACCGAGGTAAATCAACACAAGTGACAAGTGGGTCACTTGTGTGTCATAATGGTTTTCATCCCAATGTTTTATTGTTTAGACTCTTATGCAATTTAAAGTAACACCGGTAGTATTTTTCTGTTATTTGATATTATTTTACACTCCATGATGAAAGTAATAACAAGAAAGCTGTCGAAAGTCAGTTGAGTACAAACGCAAATATTTATAGATAATGGTAAAAAAAAGAAAAGAATAATGATGCAAAAATAACCTTTTGTTGACTCTATAACTATATTGATTTACAAGGGAAATTAAGAAATCTTTGTAAAAATGAGTGAAATTAAAGGACATTTTAGCAGGTGATGCAGCAGTTAACAGTGCAATTAGAAAAAATATTTGTACCTTAAAAAATAGGTTAAAAATCTAATAAAAAAATAGGCAAGTTAAAAAAAAGGAAAAGTGAAAAATACCATAAAAAAAGTTCTAATACTTGTGAGTTTGAAAAATAAAAGATTATTATATTTTTGGTTTAACCTAAGCAAATATAGATTAACAGGTCTAAATTAGATACCGGAGAACAAAAAAATATTAATTGGACAGAATATTAGTAACAGAGTTTGTTTAATACATTTTAAAGATAAAAAATTGTATTGGCTATTCAGCAGATTTGTAATTCAATCATACATTATTGACAATTGATTTAGAATCATCATGTTTTTTCTCAGAGATGACCAATTAATTTATATCGAGGCTTGCTTTTTTTCTTACCTGCTTTTCTGGGTCAGCAGAGTTCTACAAAAATGGTAAAATTAAGGGTTACAATTTTTTGCCAGGAAAAAGGTCTTTACTTACTTTCTTTGGGCACTGAATGGAATAAAACTGGTCTGAATTTTTAAAGAGACGAATAACTCAAGATATACACATATACATATCTAAGTTAAAAGAAGGGAATAATCATGTTTAAAATCCCAGGAGAGTCAAATAAGAGATGTATGAACTAAGTAACTCAGAGCTTGTATACTTTAAAGTACACATTAATATTATAAATACATGGTTAAAGGATTGGATGATCATTGCCAGATTTATAAAATTATAAATGTTTGATTAGTATGACAGGCTTAGTAAAGCAAGAAAAGTGGGGTTAAAACACCAACATAGTAGGAGGAATTAATCTGATCTTTCAAAAAATTTCTATTTCAAGTTTTTTTGGACTATCCACGTCTAAGGTAGTCATACTTTTTAAATTTAATTGAAAAATATATTATAACCAAAAGCCAATGTTGTTTTTGAACAAAAAAAATATATTATTTAATAGCAGGCATTTAGAGTTATTTGAATAATTAAAATTGACAATCTTTAATGTCACATGTGCTCATGAACATAAAACTTTGATTATGCACAAAAATAACAAACTCTGTTACCATTTAATTTACTTGGCAAACATGAATCAAAAACTAGATTATTTTGTGGAGACACGTGCAAAAAAAGATCTATTGAAAAATCTACAATTTGAGATTAAAAAGAAGATTGAAAAATAATATTTAAAAAAATGTAATAAAATTTGATAAACGGATAGAGCATCAAGAAAGTTTGAATTTGTTGAACTGAAGTTAGTTCAAGATGAGTTTTTTTCTTTGATTTTTTTTGACTCACATATTAAAAGATGTTTCGTGATGTGGCTTTCTGGTCAGATAGTAGTAAACCTGCCTACTTTTAGTAATATGGTGTGGCTGTGGAGGGCCTCGCCTGCCATGAGCAACAAAAATTTCAAAAAATAACAAAAAATAATTATTTTTTTACGTGGTTTTACTTTTTTACTTTAAAAAAAATTGGTAAAAATGTAACAAAATAAAAAAAATAGCTTGTTTTACTTTTATCTTTAAAAAATTATTAAAAATGTAATAAAATAAAATATAATATAATTTTAATATTATTTTTATGTAGTTTTAATTTCTTTTTTAAATTGGTAAAAATATAGGTAATAAAATAAAAAAAAAAATTCTTTAAAATGATTTTACTTATAATAACAAGAATAAATAGAAATGTAATTATAAAATAAAAATAAAAAACAATGTAATAAATTAAAAAAATAAAAACAAACAAAAATTTAAATGATTTTTTTTAAGTTAAAGCCAGGATAAAGTCAAACTATTTGATCAATCAGTAAATTAAAAAAAAGAACATGGTTACTTTACTATGGCTATGAATATGATCAAAGCCTCTTATTATTTTCTGATAAAACCCTTTACACAGGACAGTAACATTTTATATTAAAATTATCAATAAGTTAATTATTTATGAAAATATGACATTTTTGGATTTAAACTTTATAGCAATGGTAGAAAATAAAAATTGACACTTTATTTTTGCCTCAAAATTAAAATTTGATAAGTTGGTACTCATAGATTTGGTTGCGAGGTTACTTTTATCAATTATTATGGATAAAATAAAATAATTTTTTTTTTATTAGGTTATTATTCTAAATATTTTAACTGAGTAACAAAAGTTGAGCTTAAAATTAAAAAAAAAATCAATTCTTGTTTGATTTAGGAAAAAATTATTGCTGGCATTACTATTTTAAAGTTAGTTTAAATTAATAAAAAATAAACAAAAATGGAATATTAAAAATAATATGGTTAAGTTAATAAACAATAAAAAATATTTGCCATAAAATAAATTAAATTATAATTAAAGGAATAAAATAAGAATTCAGTATATGAATATTACTGTTTTAGATACTTTACAAAATAAAAGTAAAATTAAACCATAATTATAATACTAATTAAAACAATTACAAAATAAAATTAGAGTATAATTATAATAATGATTAAATAAATTACAAAATAAAAAATAAAATATAATAATAAAACTGATTAAATAAATTACACTTAATTAAGTTTACTGTTCAATGATAAAAAAAACACACCAAATTTGTATTTTCATAACAACACCTCATGCAGAGCATTCCTTCTGGGGGACGAGGGGGTGGAGGGTTGTCATGCCAGTGAGGGTTGCTTAATGAATTTAAGACATATTAGTTGATATCATAATTACTTTAAATGAGTTGTTGAAGCTAATATAGAATTTAGTTACTTTTGATGCAATTTGAAGAAAAGACTAGAAATTTACAAAAAGATGTTGAAATTTGAGCCTGACATTTGGTATGTGTTATGATACCAAACCAAAAATAGCACAACTTGAGGTAAGAATTAATTTTTGTAACCTGTCAGTAGTTCAGGGATGCTAAGGACACCTTAATTTAGACCTCTTTGAGTTCTTCTGATGAAGAAGACATATCTTTATATTTAAATAACTTTAATCATATTCAGAAACACTAATACATTGTGAGAAACAAAAACATTCAATAACATTGAACGTTTATATGAATAACAAGAGAAAAAGAGACCAAAAGTCAGCCTCGTTTATCTCAAGACAGGGTTTTTTATATAATAAACCTTTTATATTTAATTTTTAATTTATAGAAGTAAAAAACTAACTCTATTGAGTTTATAATAACAACACTTAGCTTTCCAATTTAGTTTTAATTTTAAAACTTACTTAGCTTTTACGATGATAATACAGAAAAGTGATGGGCATAAAGTTATCTGTTCTCCTGGTAGTAACTATATCAATCAAGAGAATAGAGAATCAAATTTATTACAATATTTTTTTGTTGTAAAAAGTAATAAGTAACAATTTCACTAATGAACTAGTCTGTAAAGTTTGATATTATTCCCAAGGTAACAAAAACTATACTTTTACAAAAGACTTTAGAGTTTAGCTATGCCCATCAATCGGCTATACAACTTTTTGATTCTCTGAATATTAAGAGATAAGAGAGTCACCTAATAATGTAATTGGAACATGACTGTTTTTAAAAGCCTTGTAATTCCCATTGCTATTAAAATATAATTATTGCAATTTTTTACAATTTATAATTGCCACAATAATGAAAACACAATTCTATTGTCTTTTAAAATCAAGAGCTACAAGAAATTTAAATAAGTTCTATAGCAGATATTGAAAATAACTAACTCTGTACTGTAAATAATAAATAAATTAAAACCAACATCAAAAATCAATAAAACAATCTCTTAAAAATAAAATTTACAGTTTCAAATTCTATAATAGCTTTTAAACTCAAATATTTAGCATTTCATTTTGTAAGTATGTAATGGTTATTGAACACAAAGGGACTTTGTACGATGTGGTATACTCACTCTGTGATGCGCTCTGGTTCCATATCCATGTCCATTTCATCGGATGCCACTTCTGTGACGCTGCTAGTTTGGCTGGTTATCCCTCTGAATGGAAGGCCATCTCTTCTTAATCTGTTTGGTGTTCCAGCTAAAAGAATAGATGACAGTAAGGTATAAAAAAAATAGGAAAACCACAATTAAGGCTAAATGGAAATTTAAATAAATGTTAAACATGATAAGAGATTCAGTTTTTCAGTGTTTTAATGAAAAACTCATTTGAGATTTAGTTTTTTTCAGATTATTATCATTTGTTTATAATAATAATTGTATTAAATATTTTTATTATCTGTTATTATTATTATTTGATGATAAATAATGTGAATACATTAACTATTTTATTGAGGTATTTCAATAAAAACAAAAACACATGTATTTTCCCAAGGCAAAAAAATATTATCATCCTTTAGCTTTAAGGCCATTGCCAGTGTCACGAACGTAACAGCTTTGCATTGAATCGTCACTAGAAAAATTTATTGTTTGATTGTTAAAATTGTAAGATAGAGTCAAACCTGCTCTGGGCTCGTCAATGTAGAAGACTACATCTCCCTCACTGTCTCTCCGAGGCTGTCCAGTGTTGTTACAGTCTAATGCAGGGGTATTACCGCCTGAAGAAGGTTCCATCTTGTTTTTAGATTTACGTCTCTTTAATACACTGGCTTTTTTAGCGACTTGAAGCATCAACGATGGCTGTAAACAAAAATATAAATGTTAATCATAAGAAGAAAAAAAAAACAAATCAATATAGGGAGCACCCAAAAGGAGGAGAGATGACAATGTTGTATGCCTCACTGTCTAATAGTATAAGTCTCTTTCCGCTGTGCTAATTTCACCAGAGGAAGGTAACGCCTCACAATGGTTATATCTCTATGACATCACCTCAACTAGTTTAAATACTTTTATTATACTTCTAGTGATCCTGTCACCAACTACTAGATTAGAAAACTACTAATCTATATGTGATAATAGATTATATTTCATAATCTATATTATCTATATTATCTATAATATAGAGATATTAACTTGAGGGACCCCATTGCTTGAATTTTAAAACGTTGAAACTCAAATAAACAATTAAAGTACCAAAACTACAGTAATTTATAAAGCAGAACGTTTAAAATACAAGAAAAAACAATCGTATGTGTGAAAGCAGAGGGCAATTAATTTACTATAAACTTAACTCACTCTTAGAGCAGGTTTCAATGAGGTTACACAGAACCCCTGAGAGCTCCAAAAATATGTTTAACAAATCAAGTAAACAGACTATCATTCCAACAGATAAATATTTATAAATGAAACTTGGCACAATAATTAATCTTGGGGAGGACACAAACCCTCTTGAAAATCAAACTGTCGTGCCGTCATCAACCCAGTTGTCTGAGTTAGCAAAATTCAAGGTCATTGTTTTTTGGGGAGCTGAATCGAATGAAAAAGGTCCGAAGTCAGTGTGACCACTCTTAATGGCTAAAAAATCGAAAAACCATAATAAATTACCGGAAAACCTAAAATATAGCCGGTAAACAGTATATTTTAAGTGGGGAGTCGTTTTCAATATTTTTTGGGGGGCTTGATTATAATTGATTAACTGCATTAGTTATAAAGCAAAAACTGGAACCACAAGCAATAGATGGATGGTAATTAAATTACCATATATTACCAGGTAAAGCAAGGAAACACGCATTCCAAAGGACAGAGTTGGTCAAATTAAATTTTGCAGCTTGAAATAGTTCAGTAATGCCTAGTTTTGCTATTTTAAGTAGATACATTATTACAGGGGTCTTATTTTGTTAAAAACTCTCTTACTCTACTAAAAACTTATTCTTTCGGTTTCATCAAACCAAATGGCAGATAAAACCAGAAGTCAAAATAGAAATAAATAAAAAGAGCGAAGGAATTGATACACACAAGTACCTTGTTGGACGTAGAATTTTCTTTGCTGTTGGCTGGATCTTTTGTGTAAATATTCCATGTTGCGTGTGAATTGAAAGACTTATCAGCGGCGTAACATCGCCACAGACACTGAATCAGCATCGCCGCTGCTGGTATCTGCCGGTTGAAGTGTTTTTGCCTTTGTTTCTGTTGAACTTTGAGTGCAAAGCCAGAACCTAAGATGCCCTGAAAATGTCATATGGGTCAAAGAATGGTTCTTAAAATTTGGAAATTATCCTAGTATGAAAGTAAAACTGTTTTTTTTGTTGGCATAATAAAGATTTTTCGAAGGTAGATTTTTAGCTTGTAAACAAACGGCAAAATGTTTAGCTGTCTGTTGTTTTAGCTTATATAAAACTGACAAAATGTAGAGCTGTCTGTTGTTGTAGCTCATGGTCAAAGACAAAAATTTTAAGCTTTTGTTGTTCTGGCTCATAGTAAAACAATGGAATGTATTGCTGTTTGTTGTTTTAGTTCTTAAAGAAACAACGGAATGTGGTAGGTCGAGTTTAAGTTTCTTATAAGCCAGTATTATAAACATAATGTCAAAGTACCACATCGTAAAGAGTGGGGAGGGCAAAGGGAGAGAGGGGAGGCTATATGGTAACCTAAATATAATCCCAACTCAGATCTGCTGCACAGGCTGGGTGATATCATTAACTTCAGGTCCTTGCAAACCAAATCTGGGATACCTGAAAACCTAGTAGGATTTTTCAGGTAAGCCCTGATTCCTTACCCCTACACCAGGAGTTTGGAAAAGTAAAAAAATGGGAGAGTATCTCTCCTAAGTAATAGGAAGAAAGTATTTCTTCATACAGGAGACCAATGGATCCGGATAGTAAATGTCTTTAACTCTGCAAGCAGGTGGAACTCTATCTCTTGATCTACACAAGTAAATGGTAGGGATGAAACTGCCTGGTTCAATTGTTAAATGGTTTTCTTGAATGAGGGACAGAGTATTATTTTTATCATAAGTTAGATGTCAACAACTAGAAATTAACCAAATGTTCACAACAAAACTTACTGCTGGGAGAGCGAAGAATGAAATAGCAAAAACACTAAAGCATGACGCGACGATTTTACCCATCCACGTCTGAGGCACTGCGTCACCATACCCTATGGTAGTTACTGTTATCTGCAAAGAAAATAGCAAATCAGAAAATAGATCAGTTAGGCCTTAAGTGGTCTGACATTTTGTTCCTCAAACTGTCGTATTGATAGGTATTTGTTCCTGCAGAAGAAAAAAACAACAATCGTTCTTTTGCCGTTATTCTATAAGATTATTTTTGCATAAAAAGAAAACATACTCATGCTAGGCATATAAAATAAACCCCATATGCTTTGCGTGAATGAAAACATCTGTATTTTCAAATTTCTTAAACAATTTGAAATGTTTCAAGGAAGTTATTATATATATCTTTCGAAATATTGAATTGTGGTATTTTATCCAGTTTTAGATATACTCATCTAAAACTAGTTACATTTAATTCCCTCGGCTTTGCCTCGGGAAGAAACTACAAAGTTTTCTCAGCAAGCACCTCTGGAACCAATAAAAAGCTTGAGAGTAATGACTGTGTGTCCTTGGTGCATAATTACCATTTCTTTATTAATTTAAAAGCTACAACTCACCACTCCCCACCATAGTGCATCAGCATAACTAGAAAAGTCACCCTTTCCATTCTCTGATGAATCTTTTTCAGCTAAATATACAAAATAGCTACTGAAAATTAAACCTAAAAATCCTATGTACAAAGTTGTTATCAGCTCCTGAAATAAAGGAACAGAAATATGTTCATTAGTGTTACAGTCAAAGATTATGTAGTATACCTAGATAGATCACTGTTAGTTTTTTTCCATTCCAATAGATGGTGCTAGCAGTACTGGAACTGCTTTTCTGTCAAAAAAGAGGAGGAGTATAGGTCATTAGCCAACACCCTTTTAAAGTAGACATTTTTTAAACACATTGGAAAATCTTCTTAACCCTTTTTATACCTGCTCCAGTCCCTTTACTAAATTTTTTGTAAGAAATTCAACTTCAAATATGTTTTTCATATTTGAATTCTTAACTTCAAGACTTCAATGTTTGTAACCTAATTTTTTAGGTAATGCATTTATTTATAATGTATATCTGTGAGAATGCGAGTAAAAAACTTTAGTTTTTTTTTTTTTATTTTATAAATAATATTTAAAATTGTTTTAAACTTACTTCCAATCTAAAAGATTAGTAATACCAAATAAAGGAATTAACTTTTAAATACTGTTTAAAAATTGCATAATGCGAAATAATATTAACAATTCTAACGTTGGTATCCGCATTCCGGGCGATTTTATTTTTCAATGCGTGTTTCCGTGCTTAACAATAAATTTCACACTAAAGATTCCGGTGTATGCTTTATACCTTTTGTACTACTCAATTATCAAGCTCTACTCGTAGCTAATTTTCCTTTCTCTCCAAAGTTATGCGCTACATTAATTATTCTCTTGGCTAAATTGGCTGTGCTCATCATTATTTAAATTAGTTTAAAGCTCAAACAGCGGAAAAATGAGTTAGTGTAATGATTCATAATTAGGTAACTACTCAAGTTAAATTGTATAAACCGGAACCTTAAATAAGAAATAGATGTTAAGCACGGCAACACGCATTCCAAAGGAGATATTTTGCAGTTATAAACTTGTAAAAATGTATTCATTTTTACTATATTCGAAATGTAAAATTTTGATGAAATAAAGATATTATTAATATTATTATTATTATTATATAATGTAAATAAATCTATAAAAAATTATCGAAAAAAAGTATTGAAAACCCTTTTTATTTATTATTTGATGTTGAATGTCTTCCAAAAAATTAAGTAAAGGACTAATGAATGAATCCCCACCTCTAATCTAGTTTAGTTGGTTTCTAGCCTTCAAGTTGGAAGCATCTAGTACTTTTCTTAAGGCTTTGTATTATACATTACAATATTTCGATTTTATTAATAGTATAATAAAGGAGGAGCCAGCCTGTAGCAACTATTTCATTTTAGCGAATTTTCTTTGGGAATAAATTCGCTAGTGGGATGGGCGTCATGGCAGAAGTCCCAGGATACAAATCCGTTTCAGAGGTCCCTTATGACGAAAACATACGTTTTGCGAAACCTTAAATAATAGTTTTTGAGTTATAAGCAATCAAAATTTTCAACTTATTTTATATATATATATATATATATATATATATATATATATATATATATATACCTTGAGGGGTACACGAACCCTTTTGAGTTTCATAAAAAAAGTCAGCAAAAGTTTTGTAAAAATCCTTAAAATGTTAAGTGAACATGTTTAACTGGAAAAAAATGTTTTTGGGGCGTTAAATCAAATAAAATCTGAAGTCTGAACGACTCCATTCGTCGGATTTCAATTCTTTAAATGGAGCCAATACGACCATTTAAAGCCCCATTTAAGGGTTCCTAGGTTCAAATTTTGAAATCTGCAAACTTTTTTAAACATTATACTTACACTTTATTAGTTTATAACATCAAAATAATTCTGGGAAATAATACTGTGTATTATTTAAGTTTTATAACTTAGGCAGTTGTGTCACATATGTTATCTAATGTTTCGGGATTGAAAGTAGCATAAACAGATCAGGTTCAGGGTACCTCGAAACTTTTTCTTAACACTTCGGACTAGCTTCCCTCGTCAGTATGTAAATAAGTAACTTAAAAATAGACATTTAGCAAGACATGTATTGTTTACGGACCTTCGCGTCAAAATCATTTAAATTCTTGGTCAAGATATAGTGAAGAGAACGTCATGGTAAAGATATCCAATGGATTTCCCCATTCAGTCATAATATGTTCACATACCGTTATAATTTTAAAAACAAATTTTAATCCTAATCCCCACATCAATTTTAGTTTTTTATGAGCTTTTGTCAAGGGTTAAACTGAAAATTTAAAGAAATACGTCCACACTAATCTTTATCTTGACCCTAAACTTTTATTATACAGTTGATTTTAAAAAATCAGGTTCATGGTATTTCGAAACTTTTTCTCAACACTTTGGATTTGCTTCGCTCGTCTGCAGAATGAGGAGACACTCAAGGAATAATTTAACGTATCTTCGTACTCGCTTCGCTGGATAGTATGTTAATAAGTAATATACTTGATATAACACAAAGGGATTGGCTTGAACCGAACTTCAACCTAATTGGATTATTAACGATTTGATTTTAACAATTTCTTAAGAAATGTATGTTTGCCATTAGATAAAAATTAAACTAATACTTATAATGAGATGAAACTTAACACATAGGTACTACATTTTGAATCAAACCAAATAAATACAATTGATTCATAAGTACAAGTTTTTACATTTTTAAAATCATTGCTAAGTTATTTTTCCCACTTAAAGACGCCATAAAAGAAAATCCCTGATTGCATTACTAGACTTAAAGATTAATTTTTCTTTAGAGCTTCTACTCTCTACCATGAGAACACTGAGAGTTAATGATGATATCAGACACACACAAGCAATACTGATAAATAACTTTTTACCTTTCCTACCTTATACTGTACGTATATAGGAAAAGTATAAACACAGGTGTCACAGGAATAATCTGTTTCAGGAGTTTTTTAGGCCTCTTAAGTGATTTTTCACAAAGTTATCTGTCCGTATGTGGGTGTGTGTGCGACAGTTATTATCGTCCCTGAGAGTGTGTTTATGCTAGAGAGATGAAACTTTGAACAAAAATCAGTCTAATGGTGTAGTTATGCTGTCCGGAAAATAATTAACCAATAAATAATGACTCAGCAAAAAATTTAGTGTTGCGATGGAATCGAGATTTGGCACGCATGTAGCTATGTATAAGACTAACATACATGCCAAGTTTAATTTCATTATAGGCATTAGTTCAATTTTTATCAAATGACTAGTGTGCGTTTTTTATTTTCTTTTTAAATCATTATGTAATAATGAAGTAAAGCAGTTTTTCTTTCAATACGGCTAGTGAATCCATGACTGTAGTTGGATTATAAAAGTTAAGAAACATCGAGTGTGGTCAGTGCCTGGATGGGTGACCGCTGGGAATGAAACGGATGTTATAATATCTGAGGACAAGCGAAGTAAGTCCGAAGGCGTGTTTTAGTATAAATTTAACGGCTTGTATAATCTGAAGACGGGTAGATGAGCGTGGCGGATCCGATGTGATAAGGAAAAGTTCCGAGGTACCCTGTACCCGATTTTTTTAACTACTCAGGTCTGAAAACTCTTGAAACAGATAAATTATATGAAATGTTAGTTTGGCCTTTTGTAACGCAGACACAATACCTTTCCTATACTCCTACCGCATAAATGACGAAAGGAACTTTTTAAAAAAGTTCTGTATTGGCATGTAACGCAAAGTTAAATCGGATATAAAAAAACTCTTAAACAGTGTCAATAAAGTTAATTACTATAGGTAACTATTTGATGTGAATTTCTTGTTTAAAAATCGCTTATGAAGTGGCTCGTGTGATAAAATATAAAAACGGTTTATAGTATAAATCTTTGAACTTAAGCTTCGCTTGTCATCAGAAAAGGAAATGAAGAAAACCCTGGATTGTAAAAGAATCACCAATCCAAATACTGATTAGCTCAACGTTGCTTAACTCAAGTAATGAAAGCAATAATTAATAATGCGTTTTACAAAAAAATATATATATTCTCTTCATTATTAACGAAGGGTACAATTGCACAAATTTCATCTTAGTAGCATGATTTTTAATATTTAACTAATTTTTGAAGAAAGGTTGAAATCCAATGGATTTTCCCAGCAGTCATAATATGTTTACATACCTGGGTACTGTGCATTATCTAATACAATAATCCTTAATCCTAATCCAAATTTTGGAAAGTTCTATATAGCAAGGATTATATTAAATGTTGTAAAATAGGTCTACACTAATCTCCATCTTGACCTCGTTTTAAAAAAGTTCAATCTCATTAAATTTTACCTTTCGTAGAGGCGATTTTTAGAAAAAAAACGGTTTTCAGTGTCAACACTCTGGATTTGCTTTGCTCGTCCTCAGATCGTAGAGACACTAAAAGTATACTTTAGAATTCTTTGAACTAGTTTCGCTCTTACAAAAAATTAAATAGAAGAATCTTGGTTACGTAAAATTTATTGTTGTCTCTCATTTAAGTACAATATTTAA
>JACMZG010001870.1:404993-540717 GCA_018340805.1 Microvelia longipes | reverse complement strand
GTAGAGACACTAAAAGTATACTTTAGAATTCTTTGAACTAGTTTCGCTCTTTACAAAAAATTAAATAGAAGAATCTTGGTTACGTAAAATTTATTGTTGTCTCTCATTTAAGTACAATATTTAAGATCAGTAATTGGACGTAATCCATGGATAAACAATAATTTGTTTCATGATAAAACTTTGTATAATCGTCAAAAGGTACATTTTATTCATGCCTATTTTTGGATTGGATGAATGCAATTTTTAATGATTTATAAAGAAATTAATAATATTCATCGATAAAATTTAAATTTTGTTGCTGCTAATGTGATTGAAACTTGGCACTTCTTTGTGTGGACTGTAGACTACATTAGTGTCAACTTGAATGTAATATAAAAACCACATTATAAACTATATCCTTCCTAAACAAGAATACGTAGAAAATATTTTGTCTTACTCATAAAGTTTATTAGTTCTGCTAGTAAAAAAAAGAAAATCCGGACATATTCTGTATTAATCAAAAAGGATATTTGTTCAGTCTATTAAACATAAATCTAGGTTAAACTTAAAGTTACATCATTTGGATAAGATAAGAGAAGTAATTATATAAAAAAATGTGGTGCGGTCTCTTAACTCACTAGGATAGCTTAAAGAAAATATTTGAGATAGCCTAACTGAGTTAGCTACTTAGAGACCGCGGGTGGATGGAGTGATTACCGCTAAGAGCCAAGATATCAAAGCGGTTAATACGGGCCACAAAAAATACCAAATACAGGTTCTTTAATTAAACAGTTATTAGTTGTCTCTAACAACCCAGAAAAACGTTTTTTTTTATTTAACAATTCATTAGTTCTGCGCAGTAAACAAGAATATCTGGAAATATTTTGTATTAATCATAAAGGTTATTAGTTTTGCCTAGTAACATAATACGTAGAAATATTTTGTCTTAACCATAATGTTATTAGTTTTCTGCCTAGTGAACATAATACGTAGAAATATTTTGTCTTACTCATAAAAGTTTATTAGTTCTGCCTAGTAAACATAATACGTAGAAAATATTTTGTATTAATCAAACAGGTTATTAGTTCGGCCTAGTAAACAAGAATACGTAGAAAATATTTTGTCTTAATCATAAAGTTTATTAGTTCTGCCTAGAAATATTTTGTATTAATCATAAAGTTTAATAGTTCTGCCTAGAAAACATAATTACGTAGAAATATTTTGTATTAATCATAAAGGTTATTAGTTTTGCCTAGTAAACATAATACGTAGAAATATTTTTGTCTTAATCATAAAGTTTATGAGTTCTGCCTAGTAAACTAGAATACGTAGAAAATATTTTGTCTTAAAAATATTAAGTTCTTTAAATATTAAGTAATGTTAAGTTCTTTTTTTAGTAAAAAAAGAAAATCTGGACATATTCTGTATTAATCAATTTAAAATTTTGGTTTAAAGAGTGTACCACAAAATGTTATGATAGTGGCCCTCATTTAAATGTTGCCGAAACATTTAATGTAATGTATAATACAAGCCTTTTAGAAAAAGTACTAGCTGCTTCCAACTAGAAGGCTAAGAAACCAACTAAACTAGATTAGAGGTGGGGGATTCATGAACCTTTACTAACTCCTCCTACAGTAAAGTCAACAGGTGGAGCCATCAGAATCCTTCACTGTTAAGGGGAGTTTTTCCATTGTTCAAATCCAACTCCTAAAAAGGCTAGGTGATCTATCTAGGTATACTAAATAATCTTAGTGTTACAGTTATCCTGTGTTGAACGAAAAACAAATTGAAAGCGATGGGTTCTGCCATATGTTTGGTTAAAAACCATGGCCATATGCCATGGTTAAAATATTTCCCTGAGAACCTGCTTGACAAATATATTGAAGTAAGTACCTGACGTTTTTGTTTTAGAAACATCTTCAGAAAAGCAGATAATCATATTTTGAACATCAAATAGAGTTAATTCAACCCAATACACTCATATCTGATGAGATGACACAGCTGTAATAATAATAACAAGTTGGGTACTCATGATATGAGTTCACAATTCTTTTGTAAACCAAACTTTATAAATGTTAATAATAAATGAAAATTTACCTGTCTGTGGATGAAGACAACAGAACCGAGTAATCTCCACGTACCACCCTGCCTGTCGACATGAAGCATTCGAAGTATTTGTAGAAACCTGATACCTCTGATAGCAGAAGTAGCAAAAACTTGGCCATTTGAACCAACAGATAGCACCACTATACTTGCTACTACAACGATCAGATCTGCAAATCAAAACCATTCATATTATTATTCAAACTTTTCATTTAGAGAGGCAAGGAAGATTAAGTTTTAATCATCGTCTTCAACCATTAAAAACTATACTATAAACTAGAATTTAAGACAACAATTAACAGGATTGGTGGCATATGTACATACGGCTTATATGTACATGGGGGTTATATATTATATTATATATATATATATATATATATATATATATATATATATATATATATATATAATATATGTTTGTGTGTACGAGATTTTGTGTCCTTGACGTTTATATGGGACACACATGGGCGCCGGACGCCCAGAGCTGTTACATGTACCACACATAGGCACTGGAGCTAAAACTGGTTTTATAATTACTATGATGCATATTGGTTTTCTAATGAAGCGAAAGCGACCGAAGTAGCCCATGTATTTAGATCTACATCCGGCCGACCATAACCTCACCATGTATTCTACTCCAAAGAACACCACCAAACATATTTCCTGTCAAACAATTTAATAGAATGTTTCATGTTATTTGTTTTTCAAAATTGTCCAATATGGATCATAAAGGCCTGTTTGCAATCACAGGGGGGGGGGGGTTTAAAAAATTAGAGAAGCTAAGTCTCAAAGCCTCATTTATCAATCTTTGAAAAAAGGGAAGAAATAATGAAAAGAAAGGTAACGTTTACACTGGTTTCATCGTGTAAAACTGTTGAAACTAGAAGAGCGAGCGAACGATTTAGCTTTAGATATTAGATTCAGACCGAATCTAAGGAGTCAAAACACATATCTAAATTAGAGACTTATGCTTTTTCATTTTCTGTATCGAACGGTTTTGCACTGATGATGGCCTCTAGCTAGGTTAAATGCTTAGATAAGTTATATTCTGTGGAGAGACTTTTCATTATTTCTTAGTCTGACTCTCCTCTACCCTGAAAAGATTGTATTTTAATGCATATGGAATATAAGACAGTGTTTCAGCTCATGTTTAAGTTTTCTCCTAGAGTAAACTTCTTTAACTTTTTTGACTTGCTAAGGGTTACAGTTTGGTTCCCAAAGTTCTGTAGAGGGAATAATACGAGAGATGAAATTTTCCATTCCTGTCGCGTATTAAATTTTATCAATGAGTAATCAACAACGTCAGTGTCTGTCTTCTCACTTCTTTCGCTTGCAGTAAAGACATTGGTTTTATTTCCAGGAGTCACCCATCTAAACACTGAACTCGCTCGACGCTGATTAATTCGTATGATCTAACAAAATCCGTAGACATACTAGTCGTATTTACATGAAGCGTACCGTCCTTAATTATGACACAAAGCAGTACACTTGTACCAAATTGCATTATTTGTGTACTTTTCCGGACACAGGAAAAATATCAATCGATTTTAGTTTATTTACCGACTGTATTTGAGGTATTCTGGTTTATTAGCAAGGTCTTTCGACTTTTCGGTAAATTAGAGAGGCCGTATCGACGATAGCAATAATAATTGTAGTAAGAGCCTTAACATGCTGAATCATTGTATAAATTCGCTTACCATCCAGAAAAGTGTTTCGTTGGCGAACTCTGAGTAAGTATCTATTGTCGATAAAACACTAAATATCAGACATATTAGAACCACCATGAACCTGCAACCAACAATACGTTCAATATTAGTCAATACCATCAACCTCCAAATGAATTTTTATTGTAATAATCATTTGACGATCACCATTTCCAAACAAAATATCACCGAGGGTACCAGAGTTTGTTTTTGTGTGAACTATCGAGATTAATGGGGAAACTGGATGTAAATAAAAAACATTTTGCTAAAACTAAAGTTTTTGTTCGCCTGATTTCATAGTGCTGGTTAAAAATCGGGGTCGATTAGTCGCTCGATTGTGTGATTAATCCAAAATGGTGATCTAGTTCAGTACATACAGTAGTTTCTCAAGATTTCTCGTACAGGTTTTTAAGCTTATTTTCAATGTAACAATTAAAACGATTAACGCAGGAAGGTTACATATATGTAAGCCGTGGAAGTTACTTAGCTAGTACTCTCCATAAAATTAAAATCATACTTAGCTCTGGATGAAACAAGAGTCATTTGCGTTGGCTTTCGCTATTATTTTTGTAAAGATTTTGCTGCACAAAGCTGAGAGCGTTCAATTTTAAAGAGTACTGTGTTATCATACGTGAAGTCATTCAGCCCTGAAGATGCCTCCAACAGAGGAAGTGAATAGTCGGATTCACACCTATATTGACACGGTCACCTCCAAACTTAGAATAATACTATATATAGAAGGAGCACTACTGATAACACGAAAGTCGGTTCACTGGTGCAACTAAGTAATGCTGTCACCCTTACAATATACAATTTTCTAAAAAAGTTGGCAATACTTCCGGTTGCTAAATTATATGTTAATTAATGATTGATTATTCATAAAATAATAATATAAATATCGGTGCATTACAATATTTTATGCATTTTAAATTGTAGTTCAACGTATTTATTAAAATTATATATAAAAAGTAATCCTCGTCAACTAAATGAGATTCTTGTATTCCGCCACTCTTTCGCCATCTAAGACCAGTTTATTAAATACTCAGCAGGTGTTTTAAGTTATTATATTTGTTCTTTACGATCTTTCTTCATAAATAGATATTTATGACACATATTTAAAATAATGTTTTGTTTAGGTTGGCAGCATTACTTAGTTGCACCAGTCAACCGGCTTTCGTGTTATCAGTAGAATTACATTGTGTTTATGGTCCTGTGCTCCTTCTATATATAGTATTATTCTAAGCCTCAACAGACTAAACCTTAGTTATTTACCTTTAAATTAATCTGGATATAACTGGCGCCGTTCAGCTCAAAACTAGTGTATACGAAACTAGATTCGTTCAGTTCAAAATTACTATACATGAAACTAGAGTCGTTTAGCTCAAAATTACTGTACATGAAACTAGAGTCGTTTAGCTTAAAATTACTATACATGAACTAGAGTCGTTAGCTCAAAATTATTCTACATGAGGTCGTTTAGCTCAAAATTACTCTACAACTAGAGTCGTTTAGCTCAAAATTACTATACATGAAACTAGAGTCGTTTAGCTCAAAATTACTATACATGAAACTAGAGTCGTTTAGCTCAAAATTACTGTACATGAAACTAGAGTCGTTTAGCTCAAAATTACTATAATGAAACTAGAGTCGTTTAGCTCAAAATTCTTACATGAAACCAGAGTCGTTTAGCTTAAAATTGCTCTACATGAAACTAAGACTGTTTAGAGCTAAATGAAAATAGGGGTCATTTGGATATTTAGAAAAACTTTTTTCGATGCGTAATCTCTTACGTCGATAGCATAATCTATCAAAGTGTCGAATGTCTGGGTCTGGTGAGGTTTTCCCGGGTTGAATCGAATTAAGCCACAGATGAGATTAAGTAAACCCACGTCAGTGGCCAGACTGAGCTGACCATGTTTTACGAAGAACCCACCGAGAAATAAAAACCACAATCCGACCACGAAAAAGCAAACAATAAAAGAGCAACACTGTATTTGCCATTTCTTCTCCCATCTCTATAAAATATTTAACAAGTTTTTCTCTTATATATACGTCTGTTTCTTCAACCCGAGAAAATTCTTTTGTATCCTCTCACAATACTATTCTATCAAATTCTTTTCTCATCGGTGTAACGTATAGTCTCTCTCCAAGTATATAATCTATCCATTTTGTATTACTTCCAGTCTTTATATAGCCCTTTTATACGTCGCTTTCTTTCTTCCTTATTTATTCTTGTCTCAATTTTGGTTTTTTTTATACGAATTTATTTCGTTGTAATTCGCCTATATCCGTAATTAAACTTTTTATGAGTGTGCCCGTGTAATGAATTAAACTTGACACAGGGCTTGGCAAGTTACGTATTAATATACCATTAATACAGTGCATACAGTGCAGTTTGAAACTGATCTTGAAGATAAGAAACGATGTTTGCTCTATTCATACCTAACTCTAACCTTGTCTTCTGTACAGTTTTGTAGAGCATTGTAAACTCATTCATGATGTCCTGACAGACATCATGGTTTTTTGTCTAATTGCCAAAAACAAATTGGTATTAGGTCAATATTAAGTAGATTAGGTGTTAATCTACTGAATATTGATCTGATAGCAATTTGTTTTTGGTCATTCTTACATGCCATATAATTATTTATCCGCCAATATACCTTTGAAAAGTGTCAAAGGTTATATTTGCAAGTATTTTTCCCTGAATGCTGAACTCCTAAGTAATATTTTTACCGAAAAACTGTTTAATCCTGATGTATAATTTTCGTCAGAAGTAGTTTCTATAATTTATTTAAAGTACCTCAAAGAATCCTCAAATATAGCGGTATCTTTTTATGGAATTTAAAAAGAAGCGAGTTCGTTTGCATTTGGTATCTCCAACAAGCTTTTACACGTGAAATTCGTCCACCTCTATATATGTATCCTTTTTATAAATGATTTCTTTATCTTTCTGATTTAGATATATTTGAGAGCTTAGCTTAGCTTTCCCTACGTTAATTCCATACATAAAAAACTTTTTCATATTCTCTATTGCGTCCCTTTGATGGGTAAATTTTAAGAACCATCTGGTGGAAAATTATTTTTAAATATTGTTTTTCCCTTTTATCTTTTATAAATTATATTTAATTTTTAATATTTTACAAGCTAAACTAAAGGGCTAAAATTATAAATATAAGTATAGATAGTGAAATATTGACAGAGTTATATGCACACACACATACCACACCACACACACCACACACACACACACATAGTGAAATATTGACAGAGTTACTACATACACACATAATACACTCAAAAAACAGATATATATATATATATATATATATATATATATATATATAATATATATATATATATATATATATATATATATATATATATATTTTAAGCATGAATATCCCGATTGAGCTGATACCAAAAGCCAACTATTATCTTAAGTCTCTTTGAAATTAATAAATTGAAAATTAATTAAGCAGTTTTTAAAAGTTAAGTTTAGTTAGCCAAATATTTGGATTAATGGATTATGTGCTAGCATCCACAGTATGTTTCGCTGCCGCAAATGGCAACATTTTAATGGTTTCAAGAGAGAAGTGCAGAACCTTATTGAGAAACCTAATCCTGGATTAATTCTGTATTAAGTATCATCTCTTATTTACGAATATGTTATTTACGTATTCCTGGTGTATTCTTGAACAACTCATTATTATCTTTTTTACAATGGTAAAAAACCCCCATACTTTGTGTGTTTGGAGTTAACAGATTCTGTTTATGAAGTCGTGTGGATATCTCATATCTCAAGTTACTCTACTTAGCTTTGTTAGAGCAAACCCGCATAACTCCCTGCCTATCCATGTCGTAACTCTGTGTGTTCACTCCATCATGTATGATTAAATTTTTACTCTCTCTCTAACTTCCATGACTTATTCCTGATCAGAGCTTTTTGAAGACATGTTCAGCTTGTGCACAGATGCTGTTTCATTTATTTTTGTATCATTTATGCTTTTCATAATTTTTGTTAAAACATTTTGTTTATTTATTTTGTTTGTTTAAATTGTAGTTTGTTTAGGTTTGTAAGACAACTCTAAAAGGGGAATAGAGGGGCTCAAGCCCCCCAGGTTTGAAATTAGTTTCCCAAAAGATCCAAAGGAAACCACATAGCATCAACTTAGTTACATGATTTGACTAACAAGTTCAATAGGAAGATAAATAAAATTAGAATAACGCTTAATTGTCCGGCACTTAACTATATTTTTAGGCTTAAAACCCAGAAATGCCCTTTTTTCTCTGATTTTAATATCAACGAAAAGTAATAGCACCAAATTAATTACATTATATATCATTTGTAAAAATACAGTATCATACATATATATATATAATATATATATATATATATATATATATATATATATATATATATATATATAATATATATATATATATATATATATATATATTATATTATCATTCTCGACTGTTTACCCTCTAACCATTGTTGCTTTTCCCTTCCCCTTTTTCTATTTTCCTAACTTCTTTTCCCACAAAACTTCTTATTACTACTGATATTACACATGACTCGCTTATATAATATATATATATATATATATATATATATATAATATATAATATATATATATATATATATATATATATATATATATATATATATATATATGCATGTATGTGTGTATGTTATTACTTATAAAGAAGAAATGTATAACATAAATAAATAAATACTATTTAACATTATTTATACAGATAAAATAAGTATAAATAAATAACAAAGGAAAAATAAGCGAGTCATGTGTAATATCAGTAGTAATAAGAAGTTTTGTGGGAAAAGAAGTTAGGAAAATAGGAAAAGGGGAAGGGAAAAGCAACAATGGTTTGAGGGTAAACAGTCGAGGAAACGAGGAGGTTATGTAAGGTTATATCTGGGTATAGTTATGAGGTTATCATACCAGGTTATATGAAAACAGGTTTGACATGTTTTAAAAACGAAGAGAAGAGAAATGTACTGATAACAAGTCAGATGTTGTGGGGGAAACAGCTTCGAATCTGTTTACTAAGTTAACCTTATATAAATACCAGTTCCTATTTGGTAATTTAATTAAATTTTCTTATATGAATGTTTTATTGCATTTTCTGTTTTATTTTATAAGTGATATTATATTACTAGCTTTCCTCATTTATACCGCAGGTATGTAAAAGTAAATTGAATTTGTCTTTCCATATTGTTATGATTTAATACGCGCAGCCAGCTTGCGAGCTTAACGATCAACATCAGTGCCGGTGATATGAGTCTTCTTGGTCGGTCTCTTAGTTGCTATAAGCCTAACCCTCAAACCATTGTTGCATTTCCCTTCTTCTTTTCTCACAAAACCGTGGCCTAAGGCCTAAGCCGTGGCCGGTTTCGAGTCTGCTACAAGCCATGGCTTAAGACACCAGCCAAAAAGAATCGGACTCATCCCACCGGCACTGATGATGACCATTTCGATAGAAAGCTGGCTATGTATATTTAAGCTTTTTAAGACCTCCTGAGTATTTTCACTAAGTTGTTTATGTGTATGTGCGGGTGTTTTATATCATCTTAGCTCCCAGTGTATGTGTGGGTGTTTGATATCATCTTAGCTTCCAGTGTATGTGCGGGTGTTTATATCATCTTAGCTCCCAGTGTATGTGTACTGAGTACTAGAGAGTTAAAACTTGGTACACAAATCAATTTATGAATCCAGTTATACTTCCCGGAAAATTATTTTGTATGACGCCATGTCGAGGATAATTGTCAGTTTGTATATGTGTGCGAGTTGCTACAGAATCTATAACTATATATGCTAGAGAATTAAAACTTTACACAAGTATATATTTTTAATGTAAAACAAATGTTACCGGATCTGAATGGATATTTTGTAATGGCTTTGATTAACAAATTGACATGTATCATAGAGAGAGCGATATTTTTTAAGTACTTAAAATAGGTGTGAATGTCGTTCCGTCGACAAATCATTCCGTCGACAAATCAACTCCGTCGACAGTCGACGGAAAAATTTGTCGACGGAACGAAACGAGTTGTTGCGTTCGACAAATCATTCCGTCGACAAATCACTCCGTCGACAAATAACTTGTCGATGCAATGATTTGTCGACGGAAGTGATTTGTCGACGCAACAACTCGTTTCGTTCCGTCGACAAATCATTGCATCGACAAATCATTCCGTCGACAAATCACTCCGTCGACAAATAACTTGTCGATGCAATGATTTGTCGACGGAGTGATTTGTCGACGGAATGATTTGTCGACGCAACAACCCGGTTCGTTCCGTCGACAAATCATTCCAATCGACAAATCATTCCGTCGACAAATCACTCCGTCGACAAATAACTTGTCGATGCAATGATTTGTCGACGCAACAACCCGGTTCGTTCCGTCGACAAATCTGTGACCTTCATGTTTAGATGTATTGATAACTGCATACCTTGAAATGTAAGGCAAGGAGAAGAAGTGAACAAAGCAGAGTAGAGATTTATTTGCTCCCCCTTATTACTAAAAAAGGAAAAAATCATTTTCATTTTTAGTAATAAGCAAATACAAATAGTAATGCTACTTTCAAGTCCAACATCCAACACGACCGCAATGTTAAACGTAAAAGCGCAGTTACGATTAACAGATATATTTAATTATTACAAAACTATAAAACGTAATTTAAGAAGTTAATTTTCTTGTTTATATATTATCAAATAAAGTATGTGAATTCAAAATTATTTAAATAGATTTTGGTAGACAATCTCTATAAAAAAAAATTAGGTTTTTTATCACCATTTTCTAATTAAGTATATTATTGTATATCTATAATATATATTTATATATATATATATATATATATATATATATATATATATATAATATATATATAATATATATATAATGTTATGTATATATATAATCATAAGAAAATTTATATCCTTCATATTCACAAATAATATTATGTTGTCCTACCGCAGTTCTTAAAAAATAATTTAAAACGCCTGACATAATGCAAGTAGACAATTGAACAATACAGGCTGGAATTGCAAAAAATAGTACCTCAAAAATATTTGTCGACGGAACGATTTGTCGACGGAACGATTTGTCGACGCAGTGATCTCGATGGAATGATTTGTCGACGCAACAACCCGACCGGCGTCGACAAATCATTGCGTCGACAAATCATTGCATCGACAGATTATTTGTCGACGGAACGATTTGTCGACGAAATGATTTGTCGACGGAATGATTTGTCGACGGAACGAACCGGGTTGTTGCGTCGACAAATCATTCCATCGACAGATCACAGCGTCGACAAATCGTTCCGTCGACAAATAACTTGTCGACGGAATGATTTGTCGATGGAATGATTTGTCGACGCAACAACCCGATTCGTTCCGTCGACAAATCATTCCGTCGACAAACTCAAATTATTTGTCGATGGAACGATTTGTCGACGCAATGATTTGTCGACGCTATGATTTGTCGATGGAATGATTTTGTCGACGAAGTGATTTGTCGACGGAACGATACGGAGCCCTTAAAATATTCTCACTCTCCTACCAAAATCTAGGTCCTGACACGCCCCAAGGGCCGCAAGAGACCTATAACACAGTAACTAAAGCAATACTATAGGGACTTAAAGATTAAACATGAAATTAAATATTACATTTAAATATATAAATTTAAGTTTTACTTATTTATTTTTTACATAAGGTTATTGTAGTGATTGACACGTGTTATGACACGTGACAATGACAGTTTTAATAGAATTTTATATCTATCTTATTAAGATAATATTTCCATGTTGAGTTGTTATACTGGTTAATAAAAAGTGTTTAAGTCTGATTATGATTGCTTCCACTATATGTGTATTACAGTAATAACAAATACAACAGAGGTTATGGATAAGTCATTTTAAAATTCATAATCAGATAATTTTAAAAATTCCAAAAATTGAAAATGTCAAATATATGTTATAATGAGGTCTTAACTAATAGATAATATAACTCTTATACCACTCCTTCACTATATCATATATTCATTATACAATAATATAAATTAACTTAATAATACAATTGAAACTATAAACTATATCTGACATGTAAGTTCAATGTCTAACAATATATATCAAATTGAAAAATTAAATAAGACTAATTATGAAACATGGAGAGTTCAAGTGAAAATGATTCTCATTCACAGCGAACTTTGGAAATATGTTAATGGTCAAATTAAAAAAGTTGACAATGCTTCTGGTGATGACGAATGGACTAATAAAGATGAGAAAGCTCTTGCAACAATAATTCTAACCATCTCACCTTCATGCATTCATCATGTCAAGAACTGTACACTTCAAAAGAAGCATGGGACACTTAGAACCAAACTTATAAACTAAAGGTCCAGTAAAAAAGTACAACTAACTAGACAACTTATAAATTTACATAAAAAGAATAATCAACCATGGATGAACTCATAAGAGAATTCTTTGATATTTTAGATCAATTAAAAGATCTCAATTGTGCTCCATCTGATGATTTTTCTACAATCCTACTATTATCTACACTTCCAGAAAATTATGAAATATTCAGATGTTCTATTGAATGCAGAGATGAGTTACCATCTTTAGAAACACTAAAAATAAAAATTCTGGAAGAAATAGAAAAGGAACCAAAAGATGCAGCCCAGGCAGAGAAAATAGACCAAAATAAATACCAAAGCTTAATTGGATCATTACTATACTTATCAACAGCTACAAGACCTGATTTAACATATGCTGTCAACAAACTCAGCCAATTTAACAAGGATCCAAGAAAACAACACTGGGACGCTGCTAAAAGACTGTTAAGATACATAAAAGGAACAGAAAATATGAACTCATACTTCAAAAAACCAACAAAAAGTTGGAGGGTTACTCCGATGCCGACTGGGCGGGAGATTAAGATTCAAGAAAATCATGGTCAGGCTACGCTTTCATACTGGCTGGGGGCGCTATATCATGGGAATCCAAGAAACAAAACTTGGTCTCCCTATCCAGTATGGAAGCGGAGTACATCGCTCTTAGTGAAGCTGGTCGAGAAGTATTAAAATAATAATAATAATATTTATTTATTTATAAATTACATGATTACAACATAATTTTTTTTACAATTTTAGCATTTTTATAATTTATAAATTTATGTTTATTTTATTAGTATTTTATGTTTCGCCGTCTTCAAAAAGCGGTAATGCTTGAAGCTGAAGACGGTTGTATACTTTATAGTTGCTATTTAAATTATTTTTTAAAAAAATCTAATTTTAATTAATTTTATTGGTAGTTATAATGCATTATAATATAGGATTTACAATTCCTGTATACATTTCAAGAACCTAAAATTCCTGCTAGATGAGTTAGGTTTCGGAGAACTGGTAAAAAAATCCTATTAAAATGTTTTGCGACAGCCAAAGTTGTTTAGCCTTAGCCAAGAATCCTGTTACCACAAACGGAGTAAACATATTGATATCAAATATCATCATATAAGGGACTTGGTAAAAAGGAATCTAATTGAATTGACGTATATTGGGACAGGCGAAATGCCGGCGATATTTTTCACAAAACAGGTTGAAAGAATTAAATTAGACAAATTTTCTAAAAATTTTAGGTTTATCCAAAAAATAAATATATCAAAATTATAAAATTTAAAATCCTCTCTAAATAGGGAAGGAGAAATATGATACCCATTACATTCATAATATAAAATTCCACTAAAATGGGGGCGTATGTAGTGATTGACACGTGTTATGACACGTGACAATAGAATGACAGTTAATAGAATTATGACATTATGACAGTTTTAATAGAATTTTATATCTATCTTATAATAAGTTAATATTTCCATGTTGAGTTGTATATTGGTTAATAAAAGTGTTTAAGTCTGATTATGATTGCTTCCACTATATGTATTACAGTAATAACAAAATACAACAGATATTACATACTTACTTATTTATTTTATTTACTTAAGTAAAGTTTATATTTCATTTAAATAAAATAATATCATTAGATTTTATTTTAAGAAGTTTAAAAATTTAGATGCATAATGTATAATTTCATCGATTGCAATGGGTGAATGTAAGGTGATGGATAAAGGGCATTGTTCGGTATAGGTTGTGTATGCATTGCAAAAGTCCTTATTGAGGGGAGGCCATTTGTACTTTCCCTTACATAGAGAACTCCACGTAAAAAAAATCAGGTACGGGGTACCTCGGAACTTAGCTTCGGACTCGCTTCGCTTCTCCTCAGAATATAAAATTTGTCGAATTTATACTGCAGCATGTCCAAGGACTCGCTTCGCTCGTTTTCAGATAGTAAATGCATCCCTTTTATTCTCAGCTCAATGCTGATTAACTTTTATGATGGACAGATATCATGGATATACTTTTAGTATTGAAGCGAGCCTTAGTGTGCTTATTTATTACGTACATGTGTACACTTGTACTAAATTTCAACTCAGTTGGATTGTTTCCAATTTAAAAAAAACGTTCACAAGTCATTTCATAAAATTTGAACTAATCCTAATAATGACATGAAACTTGGAACATATGTTAGCGTTAGTCTTATATACATGACTACATGCGAGCTAAATCTCAATCCGATCACATCATTTTTCCGCGTTGCATGCTTTTTCGAAATTTTTGCTGAGTCAATATTGCTAGTTAATGACGTCATAATTTTTTTCCGAGTATCACAGTTACAGTGGTAGACCGATTTTCGTACAAAGTTTCAACTCTCTAGTATTAATGCATTAGACACACCGACACATACGGAGAGACAACTTTGTGAAATCGCACTCAGAAGGCCTTTAAAACACCTGAAACGGATAATACCGGTGACATCCCCGGTTTAGGATCTTTGTGCAAACACAATACTTTTCCAATATACCTACAGTATAAAAGAGGAAAAGTAAAAATAATATTTTTTTTAAGGCGAGCGAAGTGAGTTTGAAGTAACGATACAATTCCATGCGAAATCCTAATGTTTGATTATGAGCAAAATAAGTCCGAACTCGATAAAACACCAATGTACACCATTCCCGTTTTTAAGAAATGTTTTATAAGAAATATACATTAATTCAGATGAATGGAAAGTATACTGAGGTTGTGAAACTCGTAATGTAGCTGTCATCCCTTTGAGCTTTATTAATGTAATCCTATATCATGTAAAATAAAGTCATAATTTCTACTGAAAAGATAAAAGGGATTTTTGCTTCCCCCCCCCCTTCAATACGTTTGATTCCCCCCCCCACCCGCTCCCTACTCATAAAATTTTCCTTACTCAAAAATAAAATTAGAGTTATGAGATGTATCTTGATACCAACTATATTTACGTAGTACGAATTCACAAGTTTATTATACCTGAAAATATAAATATTCATAATTTTCCAGATTGTAGAAAATATTGTTTGGGAACCTTAAAAGAAGGTTTGTTGAAGGTCAGTAATCCATCTCTATAAGACAGAATAGAATTTATTTTATCAGATATAAGATTTTTTAAAAAATTTACAGAGGTTCTTTTCATTTTTCCACACAATAGGGGAAATATAAGAATAATTTTACATAGAACTGGAGAGGGGAAACTCTTGGAATTCCGGATCAAATATTTATAAGGAAATATTAATAAATGAGTTTAAGGTACGGAACAGATTTTATTTAAGAAATATTCCACGTAGTATAGCACAAAATTAATGTCTCATAATAATGTATTTATATTTTCCAATACATATTAGATAATAAAATACTCCATTTCCACATGGGTTGATACTATTAGCCTACTACTTACAGGCTGTCCACTCGAATTATAGTCATAGGGCTCTATATACTAGTATCACTTCATTACCTTCACTAGTTTGAGTGTTATGCACTCTCAGGCTGGCGTATCGAACAACCGGGCAAACGCTCGCTGCGCCCTCGCCCTCAGTCCTTGTTTATAAATATTTATAAAAAAAAATCTGGCAAGGGGTCCGCAAGCCAGCTTATCAATTTATTAAAATAAGATATAACTCCTACAGTAATATATCTCTATTCATGCATGTATATGATTTGTAAATTTATATAAATATAACGTAATAGTATATTCGTGAGAATATTGTTTATACTTGACGATGTAATAATACTATGATAGCTTATTATTTTTTGAACATATATATTATAAACTATCTAGTGAGGTTAGAATGGCAAGACGAATGGTAAGTTAATGTAGGCTAGCCTCTAGGCCTTAATTATTATCTGTGCGTCTGTTATAGAAGTATGGTTTTGTTGACATTGAGGAGTGTTGCTATTGCGTGACCTAATATATAATTTTATTTGCACAAAACAAAATTATGTCGATAAATAAGAAAAGTGAAAACTCGCATTCATCAGTAAAATAGAGAGTAGTTGTAAATATATTTTTTTATTTTGATTTTTTAAAAATTGATTTTATAATCAAGGCAACACTGTGGGGCTCGTTTAGTTCATTTTTCTATTCAAAGAAATATTGAAGGAGTGAGGTAGGAATACTTGCTTTTATGTATCGACAGAAGCAGAGGGGGGGGGGGCGCCCCTAGGGGTACTCGAAATATCATAAAAAGTTCGACCTATATTTAGCTTTCCACAAAAAGAAAAGTAATCGGATTTCTTTCTGTTTCTTAAATAATAAAAAAAAATTCTCTAAATAATATTAAACATTTTTTTGCCTCATTAAAAATTAGAACTTGTTTTTTTATTGAGTCGTGTAATTACTCAAGATTAATAGAAATTAATTAATGTAATGGTTATTGAGATTTCACTTCTCAATTCTCTCTCTCAACTCAGGATATTGAGAAGCTCTAAGGTTTCAAAAACCAGGGGTCACTGTGATAGTAAACATTAATGAACCATCAGGTATTCTGGTCTTATAGTCGATTTTTAAAGTAATGTTTTTTTTTAAAAGAAGACGTTTTTTTAAAAGAAGGTTTTTGGTATTGAAGACGATCATGTACTGTGGTCAAAAGCTTGGAAGCTGTCTTTTTTTAAAGCTTTGTCTTCTTTTTCAGCAGCCAAATCTTTGGTTGCTGTCTTCTTTTGAACCATTTTTTCTTTCAAACGCAAATACGTAAGCTTCAATATTGTGAGATTTCAAACGTCATTCTAATGTCTAATTTTAGCTATAAACGCTAAAAGTCATAATATCTATCGATTTATCTGTAATAAATGTTTGATAAGATGGGGTGTTAACGAGATCTCTGTTGTTTTCACACCACTTGTGGATGGTTTTTTGTAAAAGTTTGTTTAAGTAATCAGGCAAAGTGTTTCTTAGAAAGAAAAGCTTTATGAAATTATAGCAGAAAGCTTTACGAGGTGGTATAAGAAGCTTTCTCAAGTGGTCCCCCTAGTAACCTTCACTCACTCCACTACCCTAGCCACCACTACCCCTACCTTACCTAAATATACCCCCACTATTCCAAACTATATCTCTCCCCACTCTACCTAACATTCCTTTGCATTACTTTACTCTCCCTACTCCAACCCCATCCCCTGCCTACTCCAACTCCATCCACTCCCTACTCCAACCCCATCATACCATTCCTTATCGACTTTAGATCCATTCTTTTCCTAGTATGACGTCATATCTGTCAAAGATTATTATTCATCCTTAACTATTAATTATCTTTAACTCAGCTACTTGAAGTCAACTTATGAAAGTTTGCCCAGCGAAATGTATCAGTTCAGTTTTGTGAAACATAAAGTGCTCGTCAGTAATGTCTAACATCATTGAAGATGCCACGTACAATAGAAGCCAAATGTCGGAATTATCTACATGGACGCTGTAACCAACGGAAGACCTTAGTCTTCATGTCCATAATCGCGGAAACCTACGTACTTTATCAACATTTTCAACAGTTAAACGGACGCAATTCAATAATAGTAGAAGATCCAATAAAACAAAATAGTTGGTGAAAACGACTTGAGCTTCTAAAGTTTTGTTGAGGAACGTAATGTACTTAGTTCCCGAGTCATTGCTGTAGAGGATAAGTCTGTTACTTGTACTCGGTAAATAGCTCCTCAGGAGTTGAGGAAGATAACTTTATATTATCTCTTAGAGTGTAGTTGAGGTAGATAAATATCCCAGAGATGTGTGAGAAAAATTCATACTAAATTTTATCTAACTATTATTTGATAAAAAATACTGAAAATATTTATGTACAGTGGAATTAATCATTTAAATAAAACTGCAGTCCCTCTACAAACAGTAAATTATGGTTACAAAGCCGGGTTTTGGCTGTGAACAGCCATCATCACTGTCGTTAAAAAGAAAGAAAGAATGAAAAATACAATCATAATCCATTTATGAGACAGAGGATGAAATCTGACGCTATCAGTCAGATTTCATCCTCTGTCTCAAAAATGGATTGAGTTTTACTTCCTTCTTTCCTTTTCAATGGCACTGATGATTGCTGTTGTCAGTCAAACCCTTGCTTAGTAAACATAGTTTACTGTTTGTGGAGAGGCTGCCGCTTTATTTAAATAATTAAAACTACTCTTTGGAATCAGTACTACCAACATAAAATCTATACATTTACCTAAACAGTAACAGTTGAAAAGTTGATCCTTTCTATTCTTGTCAACCTTAGAAGCAAAATTGAATTTCACTCTCTCTCGACATAAGAAAAGAACTATTTCAAATTAAAGGAGAAGATAAAACAACTAACAAGAGGAAATGAGTGCCTCAGCAGTATTTTAATTAAATCACTTTATTTAGGTTGTTTCCACAACGCCACGCCTTGCCGGACTCTTGACCCTACGTGCCTTTCAACCTTCCAAGCACACCCTTCTCCTCCTAACTAACCCACCCCCTCCCTCGTACATATTTAATACATGCCATATACTTAAGTGAAATTCATTGCCTTATAAATCAACCCTATAATTACATAGGAAGTGTTGCACTCGTAATTTTTAAAGCCCTAAAGTAAAAGCGCCACAATTTAGGTTAAATAGTTAAGTATTTCACTAATAATTTTCGATATAAATTTATGCTTAGTCATTATAGGTCAAAGTTTGGTAGTGAGAAAATGTTTCAATGCGATTAATCTAAAAGATTCGGTTGATAAAAAGTGACTCTGTGGATGTTTTTTAAGTGATCACCTATACAGGTGCTGTCCTCCCTTGATGCTGCTCAACATTGGTGATCTAACAAATCCGTAAAGATGCAAGCCGATAGAAATAAAAATAACTTTGTATACTTATTTATTACATAAATGGATACAATTGTACCAAATTTCAACGTAATTAAATATCTATTTATACATGTTTAAATATGTAATGAGAAATTCCAGTACAGGCTACCTCGGAACTTTTCCTCATTATCGGATTTGCTACGCTCGTCTTTAACGCTTATGATTCGCTTCGCTCGTCTTCAAAATAAGACATTCGTGTTATCGATGTTGCAGCACGTCTTCGTACTCGTTTCCCCTCGTCCTCAATCATTTTATCATATGTTATATTTACTATGTTCGTTCATCCAGTCCAGGTACTTACTTGATGCTACTTAATATACGTGATCTAATAAAAACAGGATACAAACTGACCTCATTGAAATAAAACTTTCAATACTAATTGTCTATATGAAGGGTCCAAATTTCAATTAAATTAGATTATTTTTAGATTTATAACGTTTTCTTTAAAGGTATACATAAATTTTCTGATAATGAAATGAAACAGCACAGTTGCGAGTTCAAGTCGATCCAAATTATTTGCGTTTTAGGATTTTAGGCTAGTCATGACAAGACGGCTGGTTGGAACATAAAAATATTTGCCGGATACCAAAACTAGAATTAAAAATTTATTTTTGTACTAAGATTTAACTCTCTAGCGTAAAATCAATGGGAGCTATGATGATAAATGAAACAATACAAATTGTAAATTTTTGTTTTTTGTATATTGGCTCACGCCGTAAATTATAAATAAATAAATAAATACAAGTACAGACACACTTGGTAAAAACCACTAAGATGGTCTAAAAAAAAGCTTAAAACAGACAATTCAGTTGAATTGCTTGTTTCGGTGTTTTAATTAGTAGAAACATCGGGCACGGAGAATCCCCGTACAAAACTTCTGACTCGTTTTGCTTGTCCTTAGAATATAAATTAACAAATTTATACTGTAACACGTCTTCAAACACGCTTCACTCGTCCTCCAATAGTAAAATAAATTCGATTCATTACCAGTGGTCACCTATCCAGACAATGACCACGCTCGATGCTGCTTAATTTATATGATCCAACAAAAACCGTGCATATTTTTATCGTATTGAAACAAAACTTAAAGTACTTTTTTATTACGTAATAGTATACACTTTTGTCAAATCGCAACTTAATTATATATGATTTTCTGATTTTTTACATTTTTAAAAAAACGTACATAAGTCATTTGATAAAAATTAAACTAATGCTGATAATGAGATGAAATTTGGCACATATATGTTAGTCTTATATATTACTACATGCGTGGTACATCTAAAATTGATGCAACATTTCTCAGTGTTTTTATAAATAGTCATTATTGTGGGTTAATGACGTCATACAAAAGTTATTTCCCGGATAGCACAACTACACATAAAGATTGTTTATCGTATCAAGTTTAAATTGTCTATCATAAATACGCTGGGAGCTACGATGATAACACCCACACGCATATATATATATATATATATATATATATATATATATATATTATATATATATATATATATATATATATATATATATATATATATATATATTATATATATATAATATATATAGACAGACTACTTTGTGAAAACCACTCAAGAGATTTTAAAAACAGCTGAAATGGATAATTTAGGTGATGTCCTAGTTTCGAATTTTTTAGCAAACACAATACTTTTCCTATGTATCTACGGTATAAATGAGGAAAAGTAAAATTTAAAAACTAAACAACATTACTTTAAAAAAATCGAATTAAAAATCCTCATAAACTTCAGAATAAAAGTCTTTAGGGATAAATATGATAACAAAAGAATTTTGTGCCTCACAAAGAACTCTAGAAACAGAAAATATTTCCTCTCTAAAAACAAGTAAAGTACTCAGGAGTAAAACGTCGAGCTTTCATTGGATATAGAGAGGGCTATCAAAACTCCAATGTTTGTTGGACAACAATTGCTCTAACACAAGCGAGTTGACACAAAGAACTTTAGACACAATAGAAGCATGTAACCTATATACAATACAAACCCCTGTATAAAACCCAATAATAACCTAAGTCGAAAAATTTGTACTTTACTGCTTTGTTAGGTATTTTGAGGAAAAGCCTGTGCTGTGGTTTCAACAGGTCATTGGAGGATTTTTTTGCTTCTGTTGTTTTTTAAGTCAAACTATTTGAAGTTTGTTCTCTAGTCTGAGTTTATGATGAATTAATTCGCAATGTTGTTTTTACTATTCCTGGCCTACTACCGTAAATACTTAGGATAAGGTTTGTCATCTTAAAAATCTGTCACCAAGGTTCTATCATAATTATCCGTTTAGAGCCCTTTATGACGTTTCGAGCGGTTTTTGTACTGTCCCTGCGTGTGTGTGTCAATGTCACGCATAGTTTTCGCTGTGTTTATGCCTAGAGCTAGAAAGTTGAAACTCGGCATACAATTAAGACTTCTGGTTCAGTAAAGCTGCCTGGAAGATAGATTTTTTTTGACCTTGTTAACCTATTTTGCTGAGTCATTAAGTACGCGGTACTAAGGTACTTTAATTACCTTATCGGATTCGCTACGCACATCCTCACTATAATCTTTCTTATAATATGACAAACACCTACATTATAATTTAGTACATATTAATTTAGCCAATATCAATAGCATTGATATTGGCTAAAACTAACCTAATAGAATAAAGGTTAGTTTTAGCCTTGGTATTAGACCCATCCGTCTAATAATCTTTATACTCTTTCCTTTCTATGGATTTATCTGTATACTCTCTCATATCTATGCATTGATCTGTATACTCTTTTCTATCTATGCATTGATCTGTATACTCTTTCCTATCTATGCACAAGAAGAAGATCAAAAATCGTTTATTATGATCCTTTTGATATTATGTTATAAAATATGTAAATTCTAAATTATTTGACATAAAATTCAAGTCGCAACATTTTAAGAAATTATTAAAAAAGTTTGTATTAATAAAATGTTAGGTTGACACGATACATGAAGAGAGGTTCGTTGTAGTCAGGATACAAACTTCGTAATATTTTTAAAATGACAAAACTTTTTTAAAAAAAGCTAATTTTTTGTAATCAAATTATATTAAGTAGAATAAAACATAAGACACTTTGTATTTTATAGCTAAAGAATAACATGATCATATTATGAATACAAGAACTATTTTGTAAAAATATTACAATAAAAATAATCAACATTAAAAATCATTTAAAACGGATACAGTTCAATTTCTTGATCAATAAAAATAATATAATTACTTGGATATAAACAAAAGTTTTTTCACTATATATTATATCACTTTTCAATGTATTAAAATGAGCTAAGCAGGCCTGTTAAGAGGAAGAACCTCAAAGTAGTCTTTAAATGGTCGAAGTCATTCTCAAACGATTGCGACCGGTTTCAGCTCAATCAAACAATCTTAAGTGACGGAAACGGTATTTTTATTTAAAAACAAAAATCATGAATATATTTATGTTTATAATGCTGGTTAATTTTAATATTATAGCATACTATTAATTATAGAGTATTAATAAAATATCAATTAATAAAATAAAATTTGCGAGGAAGCCTCTCAGATCCACGAAGCGGGCCTGTGAGGAGGGGATGAGAAAATTCGCTAGATACATGGAAAAATGCCATGTAACAATAAATCCTAAAACAAAAATATCGAAGCAATAAAAATTCGCTAAATACGTGGCAAAAAGCCATGTAACAAGAACAATAATGAAACAACACATAACACATAATACAAAACAAAAACAATGGGGCCAGCGCCGAGACCGCGTAACGGCTACGGGACGAAGGCCCGTATTTTTTTTTTTGGAAACGCGATAATTTTTCTATATACATACGGTATAAATGAAAAAAAGTAAAAGAAACATGAAAATCATGAAGAGACAACTACTCGCTTAAAGGACTACTAGCGGAACATTATTGTTGATTGTTGTTTGTTGATAATGTGGTTCAAGCTATATAGCATTTTCTACCATAAACCCTTTTATTTTAAAGCCTCTAAAAAATGTTAAGTTGACGTAAAAACAAGTTATATAATGGTTCTGTTTGGTAGTAACATTTGTAGAAGATGTCAATATAATGCTCTAAGCCCCGAGATAACAGTAACACGAGGCCAGCCTGCCTGTATCTTTGATCCCTTCATAACCTCTTCTATACCTTGCTTTCCTTGTAAGACATTCCATTATAACCATTCTGCTGCGGTGGTCCGCATGTCGGGCGAATTTACTTTGGAATGCGTGGTTCCGTATTTAACTTTTCCTTAACATTTGTTGCTTCAGGTTCCGGTTTATGCTTTATAACTTAAGCAGTTACTCAATCATCAAGCACTATTCTTAACTTATTTTGTCTGTAATTTTTCAAAGGAAATACGCATACGTATCCAGTTGGTTATACAAAACTGTGCGTACTATTACTTGTACTAGTTAAAGGCAGAGTAAGAGCTTATTTATAAAGGTTTTAGCGCATTTCCTTTAAAAAATACAGACAAAATGAGTTACGAGCAGTGCTTGATACTTGAGTAACTGCTTAGGTTATAAAGCATAAACCGGAACCTTAGGTAAGAAATGGGTTGTCAAGCACGGAAACACGCATTCCGAAGGAAATCGTATCGACTTCGGACCGGCTTCATTCGATTCAGCGCCCCAAAAACATATATAAGAACCTTTTTTTGCGACGAAAAATAAACGCTAAAATTAACCTTAGCATTATTTTTCTCTATCATTTCCTAATAAAATTTTCACAAGTTTTATTACCGTAGATACAAATATATTATGGTGTTCAATCCGAGATATATATAATATATATTATTATATTATATATATTACCGTATATATATATATATATATTATATATATATATATATATAATATAATATATATATATTATATAATATGTATATATATAATATATTATATATATAATTATATATATATATATATATATATATATATATATATATATATATATATATATATATATATATATATATATATATATATATATATACGGTAGTTCACCATATGCCTCACTATGTTTTTAGGACCGATAGATTATAATGACGGTAGATCACCATATGCCTCACTATGTTTTTAGGACCGATAGATTATAATGACGGTAGATCACCATATGCCTCACCATGTTTTTAGGACCGATATATTATAATGACGGTAGATCACCCATATGCCTTATAGATTATAATGACGGTAGATCACCATATGCCTTACCATGTTTTTAGCCGATAATTATAATGACGGTAGACCATATGCCTTACCATGTTTTTTAGGACCGATAGATTATAATGACGGTAGATCACCATATGCCTGACCATGTTTTTAGGACCGACGGTAGATCACTATGTTTTTAGGACCGTAGATTATAATGACGGTAGATCACTATATGCCTTACCATGTTTTTAGGACCGATATATTATAATGACGGTAGATCACCATATGCCTGTCCATGTTTTTAATAAATGGGGTACAGGGTACCACGGTACTTATCCTCAAAACTTTGCACTCACTTGGTTTGTTCTCAGAATGTTATGAGGCGCTCATGTCGGGGTGTGCCCCCACAATGCGTTCCAGGTTAAGGGTGCATTGTTTATTTAATATTACAATCTCGTCTTTCCTATTCTTTACTTTTTAATATGACATGATTTCTCTGTTTATAAACTCATATTTTTTGTATTCTCTTAATTTATACTATTCTCTTATACTTTACTTGTTGTGTACCCTCGATATCTATAATCACACAACATATATGCAAATATGAATACTGAAATTTTAATATTTCTAACATGTAAATGTGGGATCAAAACTTTTTTTATCCGCATTCTTAAAAAAGACCTAAATTTAAGTAAGAAGTTATCTAAAAGAAGCAAAATGGAACAGAAGATTTAATATTCCCTTTGTGTTCCTTTGCTTGAAATTAATACATTTTGAAATGACTTTTTTGTAACATATTTTGAAAGAGCTTACATTAAAATGAGCAAATATTCTTTTTAAAAAAGTTAAGTAGAGCTATGATAATGTAAGCAAAGTCCTCTCGGCTTGGAAATTGGTTTGTCTTCCCTGGAAAGGTTTAGAAGGAAAAGAGAATTTATTGTTGCCAAGTTATTTTCATGTCTGGTCGCAACACGATTCTGTACTGATTGAAATCTTAATAACTGGAAACAGTAATCAAGCATAACTCGTTACAAAGATAAAATGTTATATTTCAAAAACATTGTCGGGAAAAATTGCCAAGACATAAAGACATTCTCAGCCGGATGGCATACACTATTTTTTTTGAGGTAGCACTCATTAAATAAACTACGCTATATACTTAATTTGAAAAAAAAACGTCCAATTAACTCCATATTATCGTCGTCATTGAATTCATCCATAGCTTCACACTTTTACTCAAAATGTAAAAGCTTTACAAATAAACACACAAAAATTGTCAATTAGAGTACCTTTTGAAAACGAAAAAAAAATTAGGCTACGAACAAAAACACAAACCAAATGAACGTTTTTAAATAAAGCTCATGAAGGTTTAACACAGATTGTTTTTTGAACACGCTACATTACAGTAATGGCGGCAACATATGAATTACTTTTACGTCCTAGGAGTTTTTTTACATTCATTATTGTCCTCGGAGGTGAAAAGTACTAAATAACTTCCTATAACAATAATGATTGGTTTATCATCCTAAAAACGGTCCAATAAGTGCTCAATTACGTACTCAAAAAAACATTATTATTCTTCTATAAACAAATTATATTAATTAATAATAAATTAGATTAAAACGAGTACTTTAATAACTAAAATAAATTGACTAATTTAATAAAAAGGAGTAAATACATAATTTAAAAATAAGAGTAAATAAGTGAAGTCAATATTAAGAGTAATTAATTAATAAGGGACAAAAAAGTTAGTTAATTAATATTGAAATGTCACATAGCTTTTCCAATAGTTGTCCGAATTTAGAAATAATTATAAACATGTTTTCTATAATACAATGTTAATTATAAACATCAGGAATGATCCTGGAGGAAACTTTTATGTTAAAAAATTAAAAATGTTAAACAATTTAAAATTTCTTTTTTGTGGACTTATAAAAAATAAATAAAAACAGATTAATTACACAAAAGCTTTTTTACACAAAAGATTTTTAAACTTAGCTTACCAAACCATACCAAGGTGCAAAGGTGTTATGAAGTAGTTTGTTAAATTGCTTTTTTACTTTATATTTTATATTTGTTAAACTCTGATTATGACTAATTTTTAGTCGAAAGTATAGTAAATTATTATATATTAAAAAAAATATAGGAATTTTTTTGTAATTAATCTGTTTTTATTAAAAATGTTGTTATTACGTTTTTCGCTACTGCAATGCTATTTGAAGGGAGAGATGTAAAATTAAAAAAAGCCATTTTAGATGTTTAAAATATTCCTTAGTTTTGAACTATAAATAATTTCTAATATAAATGTAGAATGATCTGATAATATTAGAATTTCAACCTCAATTTTAACAATCTACTTTTGTTATATAGTTTTAAATATCGGGCTGTATTAATAAATATTAAGAGGAGCTAAGATGCAAATTTGGCAGATTGTTTTACAGCACAATACATCAAAGTAATTTTTAAATACATTGCAACAATGTACATGTACGTGTACGTGTGCTGTTGATGCTAATATTTACTTTTCTTCTGCCTCACGTTATCAGAAAGATATTGACTATATACACCGAAATACTGTAAATAAATATTATAATTATCAATACAAAAATATATAGATGTTAGTTTGTTTAACCTAATAATTTATTTTATGTATTAAATTTTTTTTTACTATAGTTTTACTTATTTCATTGTTAATTGTCATGTTTAATGTGATTGATTAGTACGCTGTGTGTTTTAGCAACTCACTGTATATGAGCAGCCCCACTATGTATTTTGTTGTAAATATATTGTGTTTCTCTTTGTAATAGGAACTCCCTCTCTGCAGCTCAAAGCGAAAGCTTTAAAGCAGAAAGGTAGCCCTGTTTGATTTCTGTTGTAGTGTAATATTTTATAATTTTCAAAATAAAGGTATTATAAGAAAAAAAATATACAAAAGATTGTATCATAATATGATAAAGTGTAATTTTTCTCATGATAATCCTTTGGTTTGGAATCAAGTGTGGATGATATATTATTTTTGATTGCTTTCTAATCCTCCTGGCGCCTCTCACACCAGACTGAGAATTAAGCTCCTTATTTATAGACTGAATGTTTTAAATAAATCCAAATATATATTTGTGAGGATTCAATTAATCACGTGTGTAATAATAAATTACTGTATTAAAGAAATTCTAACTAAACTGCAAGTATACATAAATTAGTTTGCTCTCATATCTCTTATAACAAAATGCGATGCATTGATATAGCAATAAATGGGACAGCAACTTTTTCATCAGTCGATATCATGAACTAAAAAACATGGTGTCTATATGTGTGTATGTGTAGATGTATGTACAAAGTTGTAAGTGCACATTTTAAAATATGTACTTCTGATTTTTGTTTAAACTTTAACGGCCTACAACTTCCAAACTTCTTACTGTTTTCAACACACACACACACATATATATATATATATATATATATATATATATATATATATATATATATATTTATATATATATATATATAGATATATACATTACATACATACATACATACATACATACATATATATATATATATATATATATATATATATATATATTAATATATATATATATATATATATATTTTGTGTGTGTGTGTGAGTGTTGTGATAGTTTATGTGATATATGATGTTTTGAAATTCTTTGTTACATATTTTTAGGTTGTTTCTAATGAAGGTTCTTACTCCTATGAACAACCTCTAGTCTCGATAAACCCGAAGAGTTGATGCCGCGTCGCTCTCTTAACAATTTACTAACGATTTTTCTCTGATTAAATAGTCCTCTTTATGAGAGAGTTAAAGAGCAAATGTAAAAACCCGTGTGTACGGTATTTCCTGGGTTCTATTTTAGCACTAAACCAGATTCTAATTTTACGCTCATAAAAGAATATTTGCTTAGTTCTTACAACAAGAGCCTTTTCTTTTTCTCTAATTTTTATGAGTTATTCAAGATTTTCCTTCCACAAAAGGAAAGTGGTTTTGCCTGAGGGCTTTAAAAGACTATAAAGTGTAGCCTATGTCACTCAAAAGAGTGCCTGCGCTATTTAGCACTCGAGTGCTGTCTTGTCCCTTCCTAAGGGGGGGGGGGGTACCCTTCAGACCGGATCGCGGTTTCTTTCACAACTTATTTCAAACAAAAGAATTTACTTTTTTAAAAACAGAAACAGTTTTTAGTTTTCAGTATATATATATATAATATATATATATATATATATATATATATATATACATACATACATACATACATACATACATATATATATATATATATATATATATATATATATTATATAATATATATTAATTACATTACATATACATACATATATATATATATATATATATATATATATATATATATATATATATATATATATATATATATATATATATGTGTGTGTATATATATATATAATTGAAGAGAGAAAGAGCTGAGCCCTCACTCAAGTAGTTTTCTACTTAAGAGGGCTCATCACACATCAAACGTCTGTATTTTTTTTATTTGTTTTTGGTATATAATTGTATAATATAGACTGATATATAATATTATTTGTACAAGTTTTAAAGATGTGAAATAAGAATTTATTATTATTATTATAACTTTTTTATTATTATTATTATTATATGTAGATAACTTGATGACTTTTGAACGCAACTTATACCTTTTTTTAAGAATTAAATGAATTTCGCTACAAAAATTAATATTGACCAGAACCCTATTGTTTATAATCAGTATGCTATCATCAATCTAGAATAATGACTCTAAAAAATTACGGCAGAAATTTAATAAGTATATGCTACCAATCACGTTAAGCGCAGAAACGGTGTTAAGTTTTATTATTAGCATTTGTTTCGATATCAAAAAACTAAATAAATTAAATATAGTTTTATTTAGTTTTTTGAATAATAATAAACTAATACGTATGCAAATTTGGAAATATTATGGCGGTATGCCACGTATATATTTATTTATATGGCGAACTGATAACAATCAATCGAACTGATGTACGAGAAAACAATATTGTAGCCGCTAAATGACGATAGGGAGGCACGGGCATAGAGATATATATATATATGTATATACTAGAGGGGTTATAGCCTATCTAAATACATTGAGAGGTCTGACACATCTTTTAGGGCTCTCAGTGGCTCTGTGTAACCTCATTGAAACCTCCGTCAAGAGTGAGTGCAGGTTATAATTAATAAATTTATTTCGGTTTCCCACACATCGTTAGTGTTTTTATTTGTTTTTTTAATGTTTGAATATATAAGTTATTTTAATTTTGTACTGATTATTTGATTTTATTAATAAACGAAGGTTACTTTTTCGATGTTTCAAAATTTAACCTATAGGACACCTCTAGTAATAATATCTCTATGGGCACGGGACGCCCTCAGCGCCAACTTGGCGTAGCGGCAAACTAACGTAAAGATATCATAACAGATGTGATATTCTTACAGGTTAACTATACAAATAATAAATTAATTCGATGTTGCTTGACAGATATGATCTGAAACTTCGGTATTGGTTTTTAGGTCTTAAACTGAAATTTCCTCATTTATCTAATGTAGCAAATAAGGGGGGAAAATTACACGTCTCTCTACCCAAGGAATAAAATGACATCTCAACACAACAATCAAACTATACAGGACATAGCATAGCTAAGCCTAAAGAGACCAGTAGGACTGAGGCATTGCTCAAACCATTAATGCTTCGGATGGATATGTGAGATCTTTGGAATGACACCAACTTTCCCTTTTAATTTAAAATGCAGACATCGAGGTGCTTCATTGCTTTGATTTTCTATTTAGAAAGGAGCAGATATAAACTTGGTTTAATATTGGCAGATTGATTTGAACTGAAAATATATCCATTTCAGACATTTTAATATTTCTTCTGTAGGTTTTGCATGATGTCTCTTTTATGTAATAAATAAATGCTTGATTTGGAGCCATTTAGTCCATACGGATATTCGCTCTGCGGAAACCACCGAAGGTGGGTCCAACAACTATAAAGTACTATTATTACTTTTTCGCCAAGTAATAATTACAGTTGGTGAAATCTTTTAACTGCAAATATAATTCATATTAACTCCGGTGCCGAAATCGGCAATCTTATATACGATCACGGTTTAGGAAGCAGCCTATTTGATAACTTAAATATAAAACTTGCCTGCATTTGAGTCAGTCTTCGTCACGCATAAATCTCATGCTAGAGAAAGTTGAATCATCAGAAATCAAACTTTTGTTTAAAAGCTATTTCGGTAGTCATAGTTTAAAATTAGAAAAAACCAATTTCTAAAGGGTGTCAAGTTTATTAACACCAGACTAATTATTGTTGGGGAGGTTTTTTCCGAAGCTCTTCCGAAAAACCAACTTGGAGAAGTGTTGCGGGAAACTAACCCTGGGGTATGGAAGAAGGGCGAGCTTTATTAAAAGTTTGTTTTAAAGCCCCGCTTGGGTCGGAGAGACTTTCTGCCCTAGCTCTACACTCTTGTGGATTCTATGGAAAAAAGTAGAGGGGGTAATTCCCACTTCTAGTTTCTCAACATGAAATTAGTTCGGTATATCGTTGTCCTTATTGTGTATTATCCTGAGTATGAACATGTTTTATAATTAAAATATGTTATGGGGTTTTTATAAGCTTTACCTAACTACAGAATAAATAATACGACCCATTAGTAAATGTTTTAAAAGGATAATCAATAACTATTTTTTTCAAGCAAGAAATAATTATATTTTGTTAAAAAATACATGACTCACTTTTGGAATATATATATATACACACACTGAAATAAATACTTTGTGTAACTAGACAGATAAGTGATAATTTGATGCTGCGGATAATAGTTTATTGCAGAGCGAAGTGAGGTAAAAACGAAACAGGTAGAAACATCCAAGTATTTGTTTGGAAAACTTTTTTAGGAAAAACAGATTGAAAACTATAAATATTGCCATATATCGATGAGTTATATCATAATATAGGTATAAGGAGGGCAGGCCAACCAAAGAAAATCTAAGGTAGGGAAATAAGATTCCCTTTATTCCCTGTTTAACTGAACGAAACAAACTGTATGTCCACTGTGTAAGAAGATTTTTTATGTAGGGGGAACAAACAAACAAATATTTTTTGTACAGCTGGGAGTTCACTATATGCCGCGAGGAACGCTGAAGACCATTCTGGATATAGATCAGCTATAGTTCCACTAGATGGCAACACTGTTTTAACATTATAACATTCTTTCTGTTATCTATTTCTAGTTTCTTAACTATCAAAATTAAATTAAAATTAATTGTTTGTAGTATTTAAGTATTAATTTAAAGGACCAGTATTAAGTATTTAGAATAAAGTTATAAATTTAAAGTATTATTTTTAACTTAATTTAGTGATTTAAAAGACACTGAGCTAGAAAACACTCCACCAGAGTTAAACATTTTAGCTGTTAAAGCGGAAAGTAAACATGTATTGTAAATATTATTTATTTTATGATTACTCTTTACCTCAGAAAAAATAACATACACTACACCGCTATAAATGATAGTTTTCTCAGCTCCCTTTACAAGCTCATAAGTTACGCTTATGAGCTTGTAAAAGGTGGCATAATCATTTTGTTACGCTTACACCCGTAGGGTCATATTAGCGTTTTTCTTCACTCAAATCTCACTCAACTAATCTACCCGGGAGTTTGTACTCACTCAATCATCTAAGAAGCACACCCTCCGTAAATGGCTACATATGACTATTCCTCAGTGTGCCTACATAATATAGCCCAACCTGACTATCTAATCTCACCACTTTGGTTAGTGTCGGTGTCTACTTCACTGCGTGCTTAGTTCATCTAGTCTTACTAGATCCTTTAATCGCATTAGTCCCACTTGGCCCGCCCTCGTTAAACCAGTCTCACCAATCTCATCAGTTCCTCTAGATTTACCAGACTCTATCTAGGCTCACCGCTCTGACTAGTCCAGTGCCATCCAACAGAGAACTCTGGCAATCCCAACGCTAGTGTGCACAAACTCATTCTATAGCCCTAACCTGAAAGTCAAAATTTCGCAGTCCTACTAAGAGACGTCTGTCTTCAATTTATTATTCGTGTTACCGTCTTTACTTTCACTGACTAAGTTTTCGGACATACGAAGGCTCAGTATATCTTTCCGACATTCATCTCCAACAGCCCGCAGAGTCTCGACTTTTCGTGAGCTAGACACAACGCAAACGTGGATCCAGGATTGTTTCGGATAAAGCAGGAACCAACCACGCATAAGGGTCGTTTGAACCAACTCGTGAATAAGGGTTGTTTGAATTCTAGACCTTCCGAGAGTGCGGTGCATGTAATAATCATATTAAATTCTCCCCCAGCTATAGATTTGAATTCTCAACCTCCAGGTCGAAAGGCGAGCGCTCTAACGCTGAGCTATCGAACTCGGTGATAACGGATCTTGTTATACATTTTATTCATACGCAAATATTAAAAAAATCTTTCTTCATATTTAAATTTTTCTAAATAAATCAGATTTTTCCATTCTAACATTCTTAAATTGATCCCGACCGTTTTTAAATTAAAACTGTTGTAGAGTTTTAAGTGACATAATTGTCAGACTTTTATCCATGGTAAAAAGCTAGTTAAAAGAAATATTATGGAAAAAAACTGTTTAAAAAAAACTTAAAGAAAATGCGGATATTAAAGGGGCTTGAGATGAGTCGCGTTTGTGTTAGTTTGCTTTTCTTGTTTATTACGCTTGCCTTAGTGTTTGCCATTGTACCGCAATCAACATCTTATTGTCCTAAAAAATATATTCTTCTTTAAAAAAAAATAATAACAACCCTGCTTTCTTTTTAACCGTCCGCCATTTTTTTTAAAATTTATACTTTTTGTGATTTTCAAATGAAAAGTGTGTTTTGTGGGTAGAAAATTTGTTGAGATTGAATAACAGAAGAAAGAAAATTTTGCATAATCTCACTTTTGTTACTTTTGCTCACCTGCTGCCGTAGATATATAGGAAAAGTATTGTGTCCGCCCTAAAAATTAGAACCCAAAAAATAATTACTTTTCAATAATTCATTTAAAGGATGAAAATTAATAAAGAAATGGTGCTCAGTATGACCACTGGCTCAGTTTAAGGCATTGTAAACACAGAAACCAAGCTGATGAACTTATCGACTGCAATACTTTATTAAAATTGAATTATCTTAAAGTTATAACTCTACAAATGCGATTACCTTATAATTACCAAATGCGGTTACCTAAAGTCTAACATAGCAAGACTGAGGAAAAATAACTTTAAGCTTTGGGTAATGATGTATTTTGCGAGGAGTAAATCGAGTCTGAAGCCATAATTTTCAAGACCTGTATAGTTCATTTATTCTGAGACCAAGAACAGCAACTCCGAATGAATACATCATTTATACTGTAGGTATAGAGAAAAGTATTGTGTTTGCAAAAAAATCAAAAACTGGATGTCATCTGAATTATCTGTTTCAGGTGTGTTTGAGGTCTCCTAAGTAGTTTTCACAAAGATGTCAATCAGTATGAGTGTGTCGGTTATCATCGTAGCTCCCACCGTATTTATGCTACAGAGTTGAAACTTGGTACAAAAATCAGTCTTTAAATCTAGTTGTGCTATCCGAAAAATATTTTTAAGACGTAATTAACCCGCAACAATGACTCAGGTCAATTTTGGAAAATTTATAAAACGAAATTTAGCACACATATAGTCATAAGACAAACATAAGTGCCAAGTTCCATCTCATTATCAGATTTAGTTTTATTGAATGACTATAAAATCAAAAATAATCCAATTGAGTGGTAAGTGCGGTGCAAGTTGAAACGTTTTGTATTTGTAAGAAATAGGAAACCGGAGTGTCTCCTGTATTATCCGTTTTAGGTGTTTTAAGGCCTCCTTAGAGGATTTTCGCAAAGTTGTCAGTCTTTATGTGAGTGTGTGTGTGTCTATTGTTATCGTAGCTCCCAGTGTATTGATGCTAGATAGTTTCTGAGGACGAGCGAAACGAGTGCCAAGCAAGGATGATGCGAGTAGGGAATCCGATGTGATGAGGAAAAATTCCGAGGCACCTGGTACCCAATTTTTTTCTAGAAAACAAAATTAGACCCAAAGGTTGATTACAATACTAACTTTAATACTAACTAAAGTAGTATTACAGTACTAACATAAGTTTCGACACTCCAATATATATAAACACACAGGGAAGTATACAGAACACACATACAAACAGATAGACGACTCGGTAAAACCACTCAGAGGGTCTCTTTACATTAAATGGATTATTTGAATGAAATCTCGGTTTCGGAAATAAGTGACAACATTTCACTTTTCATATTAAATAATTTTCAAGATAATGGTCAGTCTAAGATAGGATCTACAGATACATACATCTAGGATTTAATTAATAACAAAAAAAACAATCTACATAAAGTAACATCAGTACTTATTAATACAATCTAACGGATCTGATCTATGGAATGTATCCAAGGTAAGCGTGTGAGGCTGTAATCGCTCCTATTAAGTACGCTTCTTCAGACTTCAGTATAATTTTTCGCCCGTACACCAATGCATCTTTATGTAATTGTAAAATTTTCCTAACTATGAGTATACTATTAGTTTTGCCTATACTGCATGGAACTCCCCCCCCCCTCCATCCAGTAACCTAACCTTTATTTACCCTACTTCTGTTTTCCTATAAAAAACTTTATGAAAAACTCAATTTCACTCCAAAAACTCTCTCTAGGTTTTCTTACTTCGTTAAAAATCTATTTAATTAATGAAAATGGAATTTTCTCTTAGAATGTTTTATTTTATTTACTTTTATTTAAAAAAAACTATATTCATGGTAAAGATATTTTCCTTTGAATACACAGTTGCTTTCATCATGACTTACTAGGAGGAAACACCACTTGCCTAGGTCGTAATTAATGACTAGTTAATTACTTCATGAAATCAATTAATGTCATGAATTAATGACATACTCATGTTTAGATACATGTGAGTCACCGTTCGAATTTACTTGAAGGTCTACCGATGTAACCCGAGAGCCTGCCAGTGTTTCCTGAGGGGCTATTGATGCTACCTGAGGGCCTATTGATGTTACCCGAGGGCCTATAGATGTTACCCGAGGGCCTAGCGATGTTACCAGAGGGCCAATCGATGTTACTCGAGGGTCTATCGATGTTACCAGAGGGCCTACTGAAAGGGCCTACAGAAGCAATCAGCAATTGTGTCATGTGTGCTCGAGGACTCTTGAGTTAGAACCACAGACTGGTGTTATGGCTGTATAGCATTGTAAACTGTACAGGTCAGAATAATCGCATATTCTCACTACAGAGGTGGAGTGGGGCTGTTAAAGTGTTCAAACTACACAGGTCTCCCCAACTCAGGAAAAAGTAACTATGCAGCGTGATTAGTTGTTTCAAAAGAAAGCCAAATAAGTTAAAATTATAAAGTGAACAAAGTCGTATGGAAGTTTTAGTCGAGACTCTAGTTAAAGTTAGGATAGATAAATAAATAACCATTTATTAAATAAGTGAGAGAGTAAATTAATATAATAGCTACCAAGTGAAGCTTGGTCAGGCAGTAATGCTCCATGATGGGCCACTGGCCTAGGCTCACGAATTTGTCAAAATTGTTAACATCCTTAACATTTAAAAAGAGTGCTTTTTAAATGTAAAAAGCACTCTAGACATCGTCGCCTGACGACTGAACCTGTGGTTCTCATCTCTCCCTGGATCCCATTACATTACACAACCGTTTTAATTTACTCGTTAGTATTTTGTATAAATTAATTTAGAATCATTTTACACCCATTGATAGACGTTTGATGGTTCTCTTGACGCTTTAAAATAATAGTAGAAATAATTGAAGGGAAGTCAAGTAATCACACTTTAGGGCTTTAAGCGAATTTTATAAGCAAAAACAAGCAAACGAGATTGTTCTTTTGCCAACCCTCGAACCATAATCTCTTCTCTTTATCATCACCAAACCTACTACTACAATGTATGAAGTATAAGAAGCAATAGCGATCTTTCTCATGTACACAAAAATAAGTAAATTTCCTCGCGTCGTTAATTGCCTAAATTGTTAATATAGCGAAAAAACTCAAGTCACTTCTACCACAGCAAACCCATCAATGTTATTGGACATGCTGCCCATAATTATCGTAAATCTGCGTCATGCAGAGGAATAAACGACTTATTTGATCATGCACGGCCATCTGTATTTTCTGCAATGAGTCACTCTAGTACGCTATATTCTTCAAATTGAAAGAATATCATAAAATATGAAACTATATTTGAACTTCCGGTGATATAAAAGTTCTAAAAAAGCTGGCAAGCATGACGAGCCTGCTCTCCCCACCACTGTCACCTTTGTTGCAAGTTTTGACTTTTATGCCCTCGTGATAAGTCAAATAGTAAATGCATAAATGAGTGGTGGCTTCGGAACTACCATAGTGACATTGCTATGTCTATAATTTCATTTGATAGGACAAATTTAAGACGAACATTGTTTTCGGCATTTCCGGCAAAAACGGTTCATCCAATAGAGATGAAGCGGGATTCCAAACTCGACAAGAAACTCAACTTCTATATATGCTTTATGACGTCATAAAGGAGGTTAGTGACGTCATACACATTTTATAAATAACATGTTTCGAAATTTCCATTTGCTTAATTTATTTTTTTCAAACTTGCAAATATTATTAAAAGATGATCCCAACATAATCTTCGGTGATCGCATGACCTAATTAGTAGGTGATCTATCACCACCCTTTAATTACTGTTGCTACTATAATGCTAACTGGCGATCTATTAAATCTCAATGATTATTTGTTATTTTATTTAAAATTAAAAGAACACAAATTTATTAGTGAGAATGCATCCAATTAAATAACTAAACTTAATAAATAAAACTAAAACTTCACTTAAATAACGATTCAATTTTGTTTAAAGTTTTGTATTAAACATGAGGTAAGTAATGCTTTAAAGTAAAAATTATATAATCTCACGTCCTAAATCTTCTCATTATAGACTAAGAATGTCAGAGGCATCTAGCGGTTACTATTCGCAACTAATTGAACATACCGCACGCCTTTAAAACCCTTTTCTTAGTATACATAAAAGCTTCTCTGACGTATTTAATAATTTAAGATAACAAAAACATAATTAATAAGTTCAGCCCAACATGGAAACTTTTTTCTACATTCAACAAGTGGTTTAAAATTTAATTCATAATTTATTATTATTACGTTAATAAATTTCACCACTTTTATAAACTTGTGAAAATTGTTTGGCTTGTTAAAGAGAGCTTGTTAAAGTACAGACTTTTTGAAGAATGTATTAATAAAGGATAAGGTTTAGTTTAGGCCGTACTTCCCTAAGTAATTATAAATTATAAACTATTTATAATTTTATTATTAGAAAATTAATACCACACGCCTAAGGGTATAAAGTCTTTGAAACACGATAAATATAAATGCAGATTCATTGTTGCTTTTTAAATAAAAGTTTTTTTAATTACTCATTATGTTTCATTATATAGTTAAACTTTATTATTACGATATAATTTTTAGCCTCATTAATTGTTTAATTAATTTAATTAGTTGTTACAGTTTTTAGCGAACTTTCATAATCAAAACTACGAGGTTGTTTGATCAGTATATATATATATATATATATATATATATATATATATATATATATATATATATATATAATATATATTTATTAAATATTTAAGATCTATTTTATAGCGAACAATAACTCTTGAATGCGATCTCAAATAAACGAAACTTGGCATATGGTGAGATGTTGGACAGGTTGCGAGGCCTATTGTTTGAAAAAAATACATCATAAACCCAACTTATGACGACGACGGAAAATAAATGAAAATTGGCTAGTTACTTGCTAAAATGTCTAGTAAAAATAAATTCTAAAACAACAAATGTGTAGTAATGCTCATAAGTCTGGGGAGCGGGCCTGTAAGGCGAGGCGACGAAATTTCGCTGAACACAAGGCAAAATGCTATGCTACAAGAAATAATATAAAACATCAATAATGTGGGGCCGCGTAGCATTTACAGGCTAAAAGCCTGTACTGTAAAGTATTATTAGATCTATTTAAGTCATTGTATTAGAAATAATTTATCCTGGGTCAATTTTCAATGTTTTATTTTACTTTTTTAAACACGCCTAGAAAGTAAAAATAAACAATCTACGAAAGTTTCTTTCTTTCTCATATCGTAGGTATAAAAAAATAATGTGTTTACAATATAAACTCCAATATCGGGATATCAAATCAATTATCGGTTTCAAATTTTTTTAAAGACATTTGGACTGTTATTTTACCATGTTGTCTGTCAGTATGTATAGTTTTGGAATTTATAAAAATTTATTTCTTAATGAACTCGGATAAATAAATAATTGGATTGTTCTAAAATTTCTACAGTATAATTGTGAGAACAAACGGGCTCAGGTGTATTATTAGCATTAGTTTAATTAATATTGCATGGCATGTATAGTATGGTGAATTTTTAAAAATCGAAGAGTACCATGTTTCATTACTATATGGCTAAGATATCTACTTTAATCAAATATAATTATTCCAGCAGCTTAGAAACTGAGCTTGAGTTTGGTGTCAACAAGGGGGTGTATATTAAAGGAAGGAGGAACTTAAAAAACAATTCAAGTGTTTTTATGGAAACCCACATAAAGACTATACATCGGTGCCGAAAATGCCGCAGACCATCAAATGCCCTAGATAGTATTTTCTTTATTTTCTTGTTACTTATTTAATATCAAGTACAATTATTTAGATTTCAGTTTTAGATTCATCTTCTCGTCTCTTCTGTAAGATTTTGGTGAGAGTAGAGAGAAGATAAGAAGGGTTAAAGAGTAGCAGAGTAAACATCTCATTATCTCAGAGAAACAGCTCATTTCTCCATCTTCGCTTAATATTCCATTTTTTCTCTTTCTTAACTCTGTTTTCTGTTGTATTTGACTTTGTTTTCATTTTGAGAAAATTTTTAATTATCCATGTTTTACCCTCTTGTTTTTTCTTACTTTTCGAGATAAAGATTTTTCTTCGTCTTTAGAATTGGGATGTAATCTTTCTTTATGCAACGCGTCTTTATAGAAAACAACGAGTAAACAACTAAACCATGTCTAGAGATGACTGTATGACCTCTATGATTTAAAATACAATCATAAAGTCGCATATCTTTATGATTGACACACACACAAATATATATACATATATACATATTATATATAATATATATATATATATATATATATATAATATTATATATATATATATATATATATATATATATATATATATATATATATAATAATATATAATATTGTTAATAAATTTTTTTCGAATTCATAAAGGTAATGGGCATATTTATCCCAAAGCTAATACAAAATTATGCTTGTTATACATAATCGATACTGCTCAGCATTATAAGGTTACATACTAGAGCTCAGTTAGCACATAGTATTTAGTCATATTTGCAAGATCAGGGGCATTTGTTAGGGAACTTTGTCACACTTCCGCAACATTTTGTCTCAGAACATTGCCTATATAGATTATACGCTGGACTCTATTAGGATGTCATAATGGTAACATAGCAAAGCCTACATATTACTGAGTTCGTATCTGGATGTAATTCCAAGGGCAAGCTATAACACTGTCTCATAAGGTTTACTTATTATCTGCAATTGTAACCTAAAACTACTATAGCGTAATTTTACTAACAATTTATAGGCTCTTGTAGTTTAGTTTTCTATTACTGCCATACAGCTATAGTTGCGGAGGATCCAATAAACTTTGTTATATTTGTAGATTAATCCTTTAATACCTGCTTAATCGTCTCCTTTTCCCCGTATCTGTTGAGGGGCCTGTCTGTGTAAGATACCTAGATGCTTGGTTTAAACCCTAATATTAAGGGATATGATTCCACACCGAGTGGTAAACCATCTGTAACCATATCTTCTACCCTTAACTCGATATTCGTCACAATAATGCCGAGTAGATTTACCTCGTCCTATGTATATTAAGCAGGCAGTACTATTCTAATTTAAGTAAATTTAAACTAAAGAAAATTTAAAATATATTTACTTCTTTTAACTTCACTATCTCTTTGGCGGAGAGAAAATATTATAATAATAATTACTATTATATTCTACAGATACCAAAATTCTAAAAAAATCACGTCTGTGAATTTTCCTGTTACTCAAAATAATTGTTATGACTTTATACCAGGATGTTTCCTTGTACTAGAAAATTTAAATTTAATTTAAATTTAAATAAAATGTAAACCGATACGAACGGAACTTAGCAGTACAGTCATATCCTATAAAAGTATAAAAATGATTACGAGTGCCGGTGGTAAAATAATTAGCATTGACAATAATAGACAGTGACAGAATTATTTCCATGTCTTAAAACCAGAGACTATAGATACTTAAACAGTAAGACTGTCGACTCAATGGTGGGAAAATTTGTATTCCGTTCGACACTAGCGCGGCGAGGGACCTACCTTTCAATTGAGTGGACGTGTCTTCATTCCCGCTTTTTGCCCACAGTCAGTTTGAAATTTAATTTTTATACTTTGTATGGTTATACTTCTAACCAACCCTACCACTTTTATCTTACACATAACGCTTCAGATTATTTAAGTTTTCATTCAAGTAATTTATTAATTTAATTAATTCAATCAGGTAATAATGAAATAGTGGCTAAAGTTTACACGTGCTAGAAGATAGATTTTGGCATTTAATCCAGCCTGTAATTTAATTACATCGGCAAGATGCGCACATGTGATTTAATGTAATTACCTAATAAAATCGACTTAATTAATAAATTAATTAAATGAAATTTACACTTATCTGCTATCAGTAGCGTTCTCTGGAATTTTTAAAAAGGTTTCTATTTACTTTTAGTTTCTGAATTTTGGAAATACAGAACATGCAACGGCGAACCGTTTTTGTGAAAAATACATACAGAAAATAATCATTTTATAATAATAATAATAAATGTAGCTGTCATAACCAAGAATTGCCATGGTATTCATAAATTTAAATATAATCAGTCATTTTTGGAAAGCTATTGGGGTTTGTTCATGAGTTGTCCGCACCGGCAAATAAAATATAACATGAACTCATTAAAATCTGATAATACTTAAAAAATAAAAATAATACTTCGTACGGTTAAAATTAATTGACAGTGCGGTAAAATAGTTTTGAGGAACCAATAAAGTTGGTCTGATTAGAAATTGTGGACATGGTTTAACATCCAGGACATAAATATTAATATGAATTATTTGCAGAAATAATTATTTCCCCTGAAAAATCATATAAAACAGTATATTTAACTATAAATGATGCAATAATGTTTGTTAATATTAATTGTCGCTTGTTAATTAAAACTTGACTTGAATTTTAAAACCTTCACCAGTTCAAGTTGAGAATAAGGGAAGAATATAAATACTGACACAAAGAAATGATAGAAGAAACAAATCCATCCTTGGGGATGCTCGAGGAAGACGTAAACTCGTTCTTTTACAGTTTTTCCTCTCCTTTGATGAAAAACATATTTAGCTTTAAACGCTTGATCGATAGGTAAATAAATAGGATAGTAGGGATCCGGTACACCGGGCGGTTCTGTGGAGCCGTTAGGACGGACGACGGCGCCGGAGCCTGAGGGTGGCGAGTCTTCGACGTCTCCCGATCCACCGCTCGACTCTCGGCGCCGTTTTTTCATTGGCGTTGGAGTCCTCTTGTGATGGGCTTCCCAGTACCTCCGACCCTGAAACAAAAATGGCACGGTGGTTAGATATGTGGGGGTTCAAATGAATATTTGAGTCATGGTATCTAAAAGAGTAAGAAAAAATAGGTTTGACATACACTCCTAATTAATAAATGAATCACATCTAGACTAGATTTACATTCTATAGTGCCACTTATAAATCACTAATGTATTGATTCAATAGAGAAGCTAAAGCCTCGCATGTAGTTCGAGCCTAACAAGTAAAACCACACTCACTGCATTGAACACTGGAGAGGTATTGACTCATGGCAGAGCAATTCACTCTAAAATTTGCTTAGTTTTTTAAATACTCCCATGGTGCCGTTACACGTCGTGTTACTAATGAGCCGAGCTTGATACACGTTCTCTTCGCAATTTTGTTTCTCCTCATTTTTAGAAGGAGAATTGATTTTACGTAGAAAACATCCTAAACTGGAATTTCTCCAGCATTATACGTTTTGAGGTGTTTATTATATACAACTTTTTCAGTCTGTGTGTGTCTGCTACGCAGTTTCATAGAGTGTAAAGATACAACTGCTGAAATAGAGTTGCTGTCGGGAATGCACTGGAGAGTAAAATTCTGTAGTTTTGTCTTGGCTCAGACGCGCCAGCCAAACGAATTTCAATGTTTAAAATCAGAAGAGAAACTAATATGCATATGTTCTAAGCGTAAGCAACGAGCGTGAGTAACAAGAGTGAGCAATGAGCGTATGCAATGATCTAATGAAATGAGGGTATGCAATGAGCGTATGCAATGATCTAATGAAATGAGGGTATGCAATGAGCGTATGCAATGATCTAATGAAATGAGGGTATGCAATGAGCGTATGCAATGAGGGTTATATGCAATGAGGTATGCAATGAAATGCAAGAAATGAGGGTATGCAATGAGCGTATGCAATGATCTAATGAAACTGAAGGTATGCAATGAGCGTATGAATGATCTGAATAATGAGGGTATGCAATGAGCGTATGCAGTGATTCTAATGAAATGAGGTATGCAATGCAGCGTATGCAATATCTAATGAAATGAGGGTATGCAATGAGGCGTATGCAATGACTTAATGAAATGAGGGTATGCAATGATTTAAGAAATGAGGGTATGCAATGAGGTATGCAGTGATCTAATGAAATGAGGGTATGCAATGACGTATGCATGATCGAATGAAATGAGGGTATGCAATTAGCAATTGATTCTATACCCTCATTGTGATGAGGACAATCAGAGTGATTGGACGGTGTATGCCTGTTTGAAATGGACATGCATAAAGTTTATAAAATCCAGGTGTATTAGTTAAGCAAGTTTAATAATTTACAACGTTTAAAAGTCATATATTTAGTAAGTTTACTTATTTATTAATAAATATTTACACCAAATATTTTTTATTAATTCTTGGAGTATTGTCTCCATATAAGATTCAATTTAATAAAATAGGGCTTTTAAGAGACGATTTTAGAATTCCATCTTATCTAAATAATAATCTAAATATAAATAATAAAATATAAAATCTATAAAATTATAGCCTTTTAAGTGTCCTATTTTAAATAATATAATTTTTAGGTAAAAACAATACACTTTTAATAATATACTATAAAAAAACATTAACAAAAGGAAGCAAAAGTTATAACGAATATGAGAAAAGTACTCGTAGTAACAGTATTGTATTGGTGCATTTAAGAGGTTTGAAAGCAATGGTTACCGAGTTGGCTTCTTGTCAAATTATTTTAAATCTGATTTCCTCATTATACTTGTCTTCTCCTTCTATTCAATGCTCTTACTTTATCATTGATACTTAAGTAACAATTATGTGAACTTGTTAACTAGTTATAAAGCTTACTAACATAAGGTTTTAAGTGGAGACATTTTTAATTAGCTGTTTTATAAAGTTCACGTTACATTGAATATTTCAGTGAAAGCAATGGAAAAATTGTATGACAGTTATGCAGATAAATATTTAGACATCTTGGTAAAAATTGAATACTTAAAAGTATAACAATTTGTACCTATTGTTAAGTTTAACAAAAAGAAAATAAAAATTTAAAAAAACAACTAGTGGTGGTTTTTCTTAGAACAAAGGAGAATTTATAAAAGAAGTAAAACCAGGAATAGGTACTTGCTTATCCTCCAAGTTCTATTAAGAGAAAAATGAAGTATTTGCTACTTATATTTAGTTCTAGGTTTGCAACTGTATTTGTTAATAGGTATCTCACTGTATCTTAGTTCTTTTCGAGTAGTTAAGTATTCCTACTGCTACCTACATTTACTACAAATATCTCACTGTAGATGCAGCGGCATTAACGCATCTACTCGGCGTTATTGCAATTCTTTTTCAGATACTTACGTATGTCTGAAGCATATAATATACAATGTGTGTAGGTCTCAGTGTTGAGTCGTAGTATTGTTTTAATGAAGCTCATATTGTTTTTGTTAGGCTTATCTTCTACATAGGTTAGCTTATTAAGGCCGAACTTTTAAACATATTAAGTCCCAAATTTTGCTACTGAAAAGCCAGTTTTTTTTTACGCTTTAACCCGTAGAGTCATTTAGCGTTTTCCCCTCACTATAAATCTCCACTCAAACATTAGCCCCTGAGTTTGTGCACATCCAATATCTAGGAAGCACACCCTCCGTACATAGTAGCACATAACCCAGTTCACAATGTGTCTAGTTTCATCCAGCCCAACCAGACTCTATCCAAAACTCACTGCTCTGGCTAGTGTCTGCGACTAGTCACCGTGTGCCTAGTTCAATCTAGACCAGCTAGACTCTTGCTAGGCTCACCGCTCTGGCTAGCGCCGACTACTAGTCGCTGTGTGCTTGTTTTCATCTAGTCTTACTAGCTCCTCTGATTACATTAGTCTCACTTGACCTCGTCCTTCCAGTCTCATCAATCTCATCAGTTCAACTAGCATCACCAGACTCTAAGCTAGGCTCACCGCTCTGGCCAGTCCAGCGCCACCCGACAAAGAACCCAGCACCCAGATGTCAGCGTGCACAAACTCATTCTATAGCCCTGACCTGGAAGTCAAGCTCCGCAGTGCTATTAGGAGACGTCGTCTTCAAGAACCGAGCACTTTGTTCCTAGTCACTTACGTTACTCGTGTCGCCGCCATCACTTCACTGACTAAGTTTTGGGACATACCTTTGTATGTCTGGTATGCTAGTATATCTTTCCGACCTTCATTCTCCCCCAGCCCGCAGAACATTAACTTTTCGTGAGCTGGAGACAACGGAAATGTGGATCCAGACTTGTCTCAGATGAAACTAGATCCAACCCCGCATTTGCGTATTAGTAGCCAAGGAAACCACGTAAAACCCTGGCTGGGTTGGCCGGCCTTGAATTCAAGACCTCCCGAGTGTACGGTACAAGGGATAAACCTCATATTTGAGGTCCTCCCCCGGCTGGATTTGAACCTCGACCTCCAGGTCAAAAGGCGAGCGCTCTACCACTGAGCTACCGAAGTCGGTGAAAAAGCCAGTTAAGGGATACTATGCAACTACGCGCGGGGCACTCTCTCACAACTACGGACTTGCTTCGCTCGACCTCAGAATGTCATAACTCAAACCATTTTTAGGATGATTTACTTTGTAGAACAAAGGGATTCATTTTTCATATCCCTAGGTGGTAGGTTACTTTTTTATTCTTGGGTCGAGCATAGAATATCAAAGTTATAACGCCCTAAACTTTTGGATGATTATCCATCCTCAGTTCAAACATATTAGACAAAAGCTTGACCTCAGAATGGATAATTATCCCAAAGTCTAGTGCGATATAACTTCGATATGCTACGCTCGCTCCAAGAATAAAAATCTAACGTATCACCTAGGGCTGTAAAAAATCGGATTGGCCAAGCTATTTTTGAAATTGCAGGATTACCCATGGCCATAAAGAAGTAATTATTACGTTTGACCTCGGAATATGAAGATTACCTAGTTTGCGGAAACATGAGTAAGTCATATTTAGAGTAATACTCAATTATACATTTTAAGGAAATGGTTCTCTTTATCTTTTACTTTGAAACAAATGACTCTTTTATAATTAGGGTGGAGATTTGTGGCTCCAAGTTGAAAGGGAGTTAAAGCAACAAGTTAAAGGGGGGGGTCTTGCATTAGATGTGATTGGACCCTAGAGTTTCGAGTACACCTCAAAAACCCTAAGCGCCTCTATTACTTGTATACTCTCTACCATCTCCATGTTTTATAAACTCAAAATCCAGATAATAAAATGGAACTGAGGCAACAGGTGGAAGTGGTAGTTTTAGATGGGATTAACTCTCGATTATGGTCAATTATAAGTTTATTTAGAGTGAATATATCGTTAAATTATATTTGTTGTCAATATGGTCAGGCAGATTTTGTCTAGAATGAAAACATTTTATAAATTATCTTAACTATAAGGTGTATATCGAGTTTTGTTGAAGTTTTAATTTATTATCTTTTATATAATTTTCATCAAAATATCACGCTGATGAGATTAAGACTTCTTGGGTGGTTTTTGTTAAGTTGCTTATCTTACGTGTGTGAGTATATGTGTGTGTGTCTGTTATCATCTCATATGTATTGAGATGCCAATGTATTTATGTTAGTCACAAAAGCAGGGAGAGAATAATGGATAATGTAGCATGCTAAGATTATTTGTAATACTTGATTTTTGTATAAAGTTTCAATTTGGTACAAAAATTAATCTTTAGGTCTTGTAATGCTTTAAGAAGTCAATATTGAGTCAGTGAAAATTCAAAAATGCATAACTCAAAAAATGATTGGATCGTATTAAAATATGGCATGCATGTTGTCATTCTTATAAGAACGATAAGGGTTTCTAGTTTCATCTTATTATTAGCATGAGTTTTTTAACAACATTAGTTTTTGGATCTCTATTCATTTATTTTACAACTGGCCTTTTATCCGTGACGGCTGAAATTTAAAATTAGATCAATAATCTACCTACCTAAGTTTCCCTCGAACTTAGGAGAGTTCAAGTAGAGTTTGAACTCACGCAAGGATTAAGTAAACCTTGTATAGTAATAATCTCTTTAAAGTGGAAGAAAATGGAGAAGATTATTTCTTTAGGAAATAATTCACTAAAAATATTTCAATGAGATAAGCGTCATTGGGGAATTTTCTTATATGGTCAAGACTAACAAGGTTTTATAAGCATGGTCTGCCGGATTACATCTGTATTTTTATACGAAAATACAGGCCCAATTCGAGAATCTAAAACAAATTTTCACAACGTTTCAGAATGGTGAAAAATGAAATATCGCGGGCAATCACTCATTGTTTATATTTACTTTCAAGAAAGTTTCTACTAGTTTTTAGATTAAAGTTATCCTTGGTGTAGACATTTAAGATAGAAGAGCTTTTATTAAATTTCCAGAATTTTTTTTTACCATAGAAAAGTGAAAGGGAAATATGTTATGAGGAAAATGATATAAGAATATAATGAGATAAGACTGGGAAACGTGATTGCCGAGATAGTATTCCCTGCACCTCATCTACACCGGCAAAATCAATACCCTTACTCGTCAGATATTAAAACTTTAGCTCTTTTATTCTATTTATTCTAACGATATAAATAGCTAAATAATGTATAAGCTACATAGGTTAGGATGTAACTGTCTGATGCAAAAGTAGTTCTTATCAGTTGTATGGTTGACTAAGGAGCGACACAGGTCGCTTGGCAAAGCAGTACATGTCACAGATTACGCGTACGAAATCCAGTAGAATTCCTACATACTTATGTAACAAGGCAGGAAAATGTGATACCTCTGATTAGTATAAAGTTTCACCCTCCAGATAAAGATGAGGGTAGACATCCATAAATTACATGCAGAGGCGAAGTCGAGGCAGGAAGTTTACAATATGACCAAACCGATGCGCAGCCGAGGAAGGCATATTGCTGCGACAATAATGTATTTTCTGCCTTGTTGCATGCAGTATCTGATCATGCTTTGGAGCCTTGACCTTGAAGAGTTCGATTTTTTTTAACCAGAAATAGATTTTGAGTAAACAATATAAGAAAAAAATTGTCGACCCGTTCAAAATTTTGACCAACCCAAAAAATTAAAGGAGAGGGAGGGTGGCTCCTTAATACTATGATTAATACTGGACCTAAAATTAATAGTCTCCATACTAAATAAATAATTTACTGATGTTTACAAAAAAATAATCGAATAATTTATTTTATCAGCATAGACTGGAATTACTCCTAAGTATTTTCCCAGCCAAAGTTTTCGAGATATTTCAGTGCTTTTAGCCTACTATAACCTATAACTCCCTAGCTGTAATATTAATTAGTGTCATAGCTTAGTAATAGCGAATTTTCATAATAAAAATGGCGCTTTTTGAGGTTGTTCGGATAAAAATTTGAGCCAGAAAGTGGATCTAGGAGGTCGATTCCGTTCGGTTTTCTGATACAAAAAATGTATTGTGTCAACAAAAAGAAAACGAAACTAGGTACATGTTGGAAGGTTACGGATCATATTGTTTGAAAACATTATGGCGTCATCAAAACAAGTCATAAAGTAAAAAAAAATAACTGGAAATAAGTACTTCTTGATTTTCCTGCCGTGAGACGGTAAAAAAATATATACTACCTTTGAAAATTCCTAAAGCTTATAAATTTACAGCAACTTATAAAATTTTATTTATAAAACGTTTAACGGGTTGTTTCATTCCCAAAACAACTTTGCACAACAAGGAGGAAAATTATACATCAAGTCCCTTACACTGTAAACAACAAGTTATCATAAAAAGGCGGGAAAATGAGAAGAGTAAAACAATCTTACCGCCTTTACCTTTACTTTGGGGTGAAACTCTCGGGAAATTCACCCTGAGACCATTAAAGCATTGTTTACAGAGAACCTCTCACCTAAGTGTTAGCCTCTACCAAGGCAATCAAGCCGTGTAATCGTGTATTTGGTGAAAAGAAAATTCACTTCCTAACTGGTTATTTTCGCTCCCTAAATTGTTATTTTTATAGATTTTTTACTTTTCCTTACTTATAACGGTAGGGATGTTGGAGAAGTATTGTGTTACCCTAAACTCGGAGACCAAGGCAATGATTATCCGTTACAGGTTTTATTATGACGCACTCAGTGTGTTTTATTATGCTGACTAAGCGGGGCATTTTAACTTTTTTTTTTGACTTGGCGGTGCGGAAAGCTGCTGCCTTCCAATAAGGCAGTTGATCTACTAAATAAGTAAAACAACTTTGATAGCTATTTTTTTTTTTTAAGTTCCGGCATAAATATTATATTTATGGTTTATCGGATAGCAATGAGTCATAAATTTTGTTTACATCAGTCATACAATGATGTCATAAAGTTTTGTTTACATCAGTCATACAATGATGTCATAAAGTTTTGTTTACATCAGTCATACAATGATGTCATGAAGTTTTTGTTTACACATCAGTTATACAAATGATGTCAATAAAGTTTTGTCTGTCATACATGTTTTGTTTACATCAGTCATACGATGATGTCATAAAGTTTTGTTTACATCAGTCATACAATGATGTCATAAAGTTTTGTTTACATCATCATACAATAATGTCATAAGTTTTGTTACATCAGTCATACGATGTCAATAAATTTGTTACATCAGTCATACAATGATGTCATGTTTTTACATCAGTCATAGATGTCATAAAGTTTTTTTACATCAGTCATACAATGATCATAAAGTTTTGTTTACATCATCATACATGATGTCATATAATGTTGTTACATAGCCATACAATGATGTCATAAAGTTTGTTTACATCAGCATACAATGATGTCATAAAGTTTGTTTACATCAGTCATACAATGATGTCATAAAGTTTGTTTACATCATCATACAGTTGACATTTACTGCACAATAAAAAATAAAAATGCCCGTTTTAAGGGCCTTTCGGCCCATCAGGGTATTCACCCTGCGGAACCACCTCAAGTGGGTTGCATCTACTAAACTCTAAGAATTAATTAAAGTTGGCGAAATCTTTTTAAAAAAAATGATATTCATAAAATCTTAGAGTATAGCCTGGGCTGAGAACCCCGGACCTCTGGTGCCGAAATCGAACGCCTTTACGATCACGGCCACGGAGGCAGACACTGCGCAATATTATAGTCATTTTAAAATATAAAACATAGTCTAGCTAATAAACGTGTTTTTTTAAGTAGTAGTAACTAAAAAGTAACTAACAATTGTTACTTTGACCCGACATTATTCTGTATTCATCACCATAACTCCACGGCAAATTTTGAGATATGATTTAGTTAACTACAAAACAATGTAAAACTCCATATTACATATTTCAGATTATTATAGCGGCAGAGGACTTGCCTGGTAAATTTCTCATCTCATATGTATTTTTCAAACGGCCATTGTTCCGGCAATTAATTAAGAGATGAAAAAGAAAGAAGACAATTGCTTTATAAATGATTCTACTTCCTTTTTCTTCTAATTCCAATAAAAAAAGTCCCCTGAGAAAGAAAATTATATTTTTTCCAAAAAAAAAAACTTACAAAAATTACTATCATAAGAAATCTAGTGTATTTAATAAAACACTTGACAGTTTTGTGCGTATTTTCCAACATTTTTTTTTTAATTTTCTTACACGTGGGACATTTTATCTATTGGTATTAGAAGAAAAAGAAAGAGTAAACATTCATAGAGCAGTTTGTCTCATTTCATTTTGATCTCTCCATTATTGCCAGGAAAGTGGCCGTTTCAGAGATACAGTTGAAATTCTATTTTTCCATCAAATGAGAAATTTATCAGGCCGTTGTTCTAGGGCTGTAATATACTGAAAGCTGTAATTTAGGATAATAAATGGTTCTGTAGTTGACTACATCTTATCAAAAATTCATAATGTTTGATCGATTTATTGTTAGGTTAAGGTAGTGAATGCGGAATAATTTCGCGTCAAAGAAACAACTTTTAGTTTGTTTACGTTGTAAAAAAATGAAAATATGGTACTTGAAATCCTTTGTTAATGGTTCAAATATTAGTAAAAAAAAATAAAATGCACGTTTTAGGGCCTTTCAGCCCATAAGGGTATTCACCCTACGGGGACCACCTCAGGTGGGTTGCATCTACTACACTCTTAGAATTAATTAAAGTTGGCGAAATCTTTTTAATACAAATACTATTCATAAAATCTCAGAGCATAGCCCGGGCTGCGAACTCCGGACCTCCGGAGCCAAAATCGAGTGCAAATATTAGTAACCAATAGAAAATTATTATTTAACAATTTACTTAGCTTCAGACTACATTTGAAAGAACTTTAGATATTTTGTATTCCTCTCAAGATATTAACGAAAACAAAAAAAATTGAACATGTTTTAGTAAGCTGTGAAGCAAAATTAAGGGAGTTTTTTTGGGGGGGGGGGGGTATCCCTAAACATGTCTAAACTGATTGCTAAAATAAAACATTTACTATTTAAAACCACAAAAAGTCCGTTCATTGACAAAACTGATACTGATGAAGCATAAGGCAAATAATCTAAGAAATAATTTAAAAAGTTATATAATTCGGCTGCCAAGTATGACTACAGGGTGTTATACTCGCAACCGTGGTAATAGTATTTTCTCTCTAGGTACCCACTGCAAATCAATAGGAAAAGCAGTACTTGTACCAGTAGCAGAAGTACAGCAAATACTTGTCATTTAATAAAACTAGAACTAACGCTGATAATGAGATGAAACTTGACATTTTCGTTGGTCATGTATAGATAGCACTACATGCGGTTTTAACGGCCTCTTTATTTTTCCGTGCATTACATTTTTTTAAAAAAAATTTGCTTACTCAAGACTAAAAAGAACAAATAATCCAATACATTGATTTTGTACCAAGTTTAAACGCTATTGTATCAACCGAATAGGAGCTGCGATGGTAACAGACACACCACACACACACACCACACACACACACACACACACACACACACACACACACACACACACACACTAAGAATAAAAACAGAACAGTTGATTGGAACTTCAGGTGGTCCTAAAAACATCTGAAATGATGATTTAGGTAATTTCCCAGTTTCGAATTTTTTATTACACACACAATACTTTTTCCTATATACCTATGGTATAATTTAGTAAAACATTAAAGAATAAAATGTAAAACTTAAATTTCAATTTAAATTTTTTTTATCTAAAATGAAACAGAAAAAAAATATTCCTCTATAAATAAAGTTATATAAAAATATAAAATAAAATCACAAGGTTTATTTGTCGAAACACACTGGTTATATGTTAGAGTATTCCACATCAAAGGGTTTTATTACATTTATTTTTCCGTGTAAACTTTAATTTCTATAATTATCATTTGTTTTAAGTTTTCCTCATTTATGGCGCAGGTCTATAGAAAAAAGTTATTTGTTGGCACAAAAAATCCAAAACAGCGATTCCAACTTGATTCTTGGTCTTGATTCTTGGTTCTAGGTGTTTTATAAGACATACTGAGAATTTTTTTTATAGTTTACTTGTCTGTAAGTGTGTTTTTAATAGTCTTGTGTTCTATTAAATAGAATATCGAATAACTGAGACATAATTTGATACAGCTGTATTTTGCAAGAATAAATAGTGGACAAAATATTATTGTTGTTTTTTGAATTTATTTATGACTCTTGATTTTATTGTAAGCTGTAATTTATATTATTAAAGTTACCAAAGCGGTAATACTATTAACATATTCCTGTAAAAGCATAAAAACCCTCGGCAACCTTAGTTAGGAACACACATATATATGTATGTATGTATATGTTACTAGATCTCAGAAACCCATATTATTTTGTGGTAGAGCACAGCAAGACCGAAGTAATAGCCCCTCAATACATTCTGAGAACAAACCAAGTGAGTGCAAAGTTTTGAGGATAAGTACCCAGGTACCCTGTACCCCATTTATTAAAAACATGGACAGGCATATGGTGGTGTACCGTCATTATAATCTATCGGTCCTAAAAACATAGTGAGGCATATGGTGATCTACCGTCAATTATAAATTATCGGTCTAAAACATGGTAAGCATATGGTGATCTACCGTCATAAATATCGGTCTAAAAAACATGTAAGGCAATGGTGGTGTACCGTCATTATAATCTATCGGTCCTAAAAACATAGTGAGCATATGGTGATCTACCGTCATTAAACTATCGTATAAAACAATAGGAGGCATATGGGACTACCGTCATTATAAATATATCGGTCCTAAAAACATAGTGAGGCATATGGTGATCTACCGTCATTATAATCTATCGGTCCTAAAAACATAGTGAGGCATATGGTGATCTACCGTCATTATAATCTATCGGTCCTAAAAACATAGTGAGGCATATGGTGATCTACCGTCATTATAATCTATCGGTCCTAAAACATAAGGAAGCATATGGTATTACCGTCATTAAATTCTATCGGTCCTAAAAACATAGTGAGGCATATGGTGATCTACCACATACGGTCTAAAAAACAAGTGAGGCATATAGTTCCACCGTCATTAACTATCGGTCCTAAAACATAGGAGGCAATATGAGTACCGTCATTAAATTCTATGTCCTAAAAACATAGTGAGGCATAAGGATCTACATTCTACTAAAACAATAGTGAGGATTACCGCATTATAATCTATCGGTCCTAAAAAACATGTGAGGCATATGGTGATCTACCGTCATAAATTCTATCGTCCTAAAAACAAGTGAGGCATATGGTCAAACCTCATTATAATCACGTCCTAAAATGACAAATAGTTTACTTTATAGCCTAGAGTGGTCGACATGAAGCATAAATGACTTATAAACCTATATACTCGGCAGACTTTAGCGCCTTTCCTCAAATTTTTTTTTTTTTTTTTTTTAATAACCAACCTTATATAATAAATACATTTATAGTTCATGCACATTTAAAATAAAAAAGAAATAACATATAATAATAAGAAAATACATTGTAAATGATAAGGATACCTACCACTATAGGTCTGAGAGACCTGTGACGTGGTAGGGTGGCTCTGAGCAACTTCTTAGATTTATAAATACATGCTATTCATTTATTTTTTAATCATATTATATCCTTATCTTGTTAATTTCCATGCCTGTTTTTATTTATTATTAAATTGTTTATACTTAATTAATTTATTAATTTAATACAAAATTTATTATAATTTATTTTGCTCAATTAATTTATTTATATTATTTTTATTATTTATATCTTAGCCTAGTTTAAATATTAAGTTATTTATAGTTTATAATTAATATTTTATTTATATTATTAAATTTTTTTTTCAATTTATTTACAATTCTGTATTTATCATGCTTTTTTCACTATGGTTGGTTTTATTATAGTTTATTATTTTCAATTAGTTTTTTTGGTTAACATATTATTTGTACAAAAGCTTGAAGGATTTTATTTACACTTATTTGAATTGCGGTTTTCTATTAGTTTAATGTTGTCTGGTAACGTATTAAAGAAAATTGCAGCTTAAAGCCAATTTCTCTGTCCAGCTGCTGTTTTTCGAAAGGGAACACCGTAGAGTTTTGCTGTTCTTGCTCTAGTGCTTCTGTCATGTTGTATTGTTATTAAGCTGCTGCCTAAATGAACTCTTAATAGACAGTTGTATTCAAATAGTTGTTCTACAGCAATATTTTAAGGTTTGTTAAATAATGGCGTGGTGGGCTCTAGAAAATCTTTTTTAAAAATTATTCTTATTAAGGCTTTTTGTAATATAATACAGGTTTAGTGTTGTAAGGTGGGCTGATCCCCATGCTATTAACCCGTAGTCTAATATTGACTGTATTAAACCATAATATAGACTAGTTAATTGTTTTTTGGTTAGCAAAAGTTCTTATTTTTTAAAAGCGTATATGAGTTTTCTTAGTTTTAAAAAGACTGCTTAACATTTGTTTCCAACCAAGAGTTTATCTATTGTGATACCCAAATACTTAATGGTTTTTTCTACTTTTATTTCTGCGCAATCGCAATTTTAATTAGCATGTTACATGCTTTCGTATGGACTTTAATCTTAGTTATGTCAGGTATACCTTGATGAATAAAAGAAAAAATCAGGCTGGTTGTTTCTTTACATTTAGAGTAAGTAGGTTTTCATCTAACCAATTTTTTATTTTCATCAAGTTTTCCTCCATCAAGGCAACCCCTTTTCACTGTTTTTTCTGCACAAAATAATTCCATCATCGGCAAAACCTACTATTTTAATAATTTTTCCAACTGAAAAACAGTCGTTTATAAAAATTGAAGAGGAGAGGCCCTAAAGCCGGTTCCTTGGGTAGGAAACTCAGATGAAAACTCCTTTCCTAAGTACCGTAATTTTTGCCTTGTAAATCCTTTTTCTAATAACTAACAAACCAGTCTAACATTTGACCCTTAATTCCTAAATTTTTAAGTTTTTGAATTAATTTTCTATGACTTACAGTATCGAAATGCTTTTTCAAGTCTATCGACAACAGCAATTTTTTTAATCCCTTATCTAACATTTCAGAAACATGGTTGTACCTCTGCTATGGCATCTTGGGTGTTTTTTTAATCTTCTGAACCCGTACTGTGATTCCGAGAGAATCTTATATATTCAAGAAAATCATACAGATAATTTTTTACTATTTTTTTCTATAATTTTGAAATGTTAGATAGCATGGCATCGGTCTGTAGTTAGATGGTAATTGGTTATCCTTTCTTATAGATTGGATTTAAGATTGCAATTTTTAATATATTAGGGAAAATTCCATTGTCTAGACTAAGTTTACAGATATGATAAATAGATTATTAGCGGAAAAGAATGGAAACATGACACTCCCTCCCATTTTTTACGAATCTTTACTTGATATTCTGAGCGTTTATGGCATGTGCTAGCTTATCTGCGTAGCATACTTTCTGTTTATTTTTAACTTATAAAAAATGTGCCAAATAAAACAATCAGTGCTCTGCTGTATTTAACAATGTATTGTATTAATTTATGTTACACAAATAAAAAAAGCATGTAATTATGCCGCATTGAATTTAATAAGCAAAATTAAAAGATATTACTAAAAGGAATAACTAAAAGATAGTTTTTCAATCAAACGTGCACAATAACAAATATTTAATTATCAAGTGTACATAGTGTACTCGAGTCAAACCGATTATAACCGACAAGATTACTATTTTCTCCGATACCTTGAGAAACCAGCGCTTTTGGGGGATCAACCAAATCCCTGAAGCTGGACCCTTCTACGCGAAACGCATTATTCGTTGATAAGGAGCTCTATAGTTTGTTGTCTGGCATACTGAGAAGATGTTTTGTTTTCCCTACTTTTTTACTAAATAGATGTGAATTCAGATATTTATTTGATATATTTTTCTACTTTTAGCAGGCAAATCTCGAAGAATATTTATAAAACTAATGTGCTTCCCTGATGGTTAATTTGGTCATGTCAGAATTAATATTTAGTAAAAGTTGTAATCGGTTTAATGCATATCATGTCTGGCTATTATTGATTATAATATTAACATGTAATGCTGCGTGCGGGTATGGAGGGGGAGGGGGTTATTAGATTCTGAGAGGGAAATGTTAGATTTTCGTGTGTTCCTCTTGATTTTATACCTCATGGCTGATAGAATAAAATCTGAGTGTACCCCATATGAGGCTGGGGTGAGTGAGGAAATTCTGGATATTACAAAAAATATTACAGGACATTTTTTTTAAATAATTGAAATATTAGTTTGAAATATATAATTTAGAAACTTCATAAGTTTTAGTTGGGATAAAAAATTTAAATTAAAGCATAAGAGGAAGATCAATGGTTTGCAAAACTCCAGATTTAGGTATTATATTTCAGTACTCTATAAGTAGATTTTGTGAATACGAACCTTTATACAAACAGGTTTTAATTCGAGCGAGCAAAAGAACCGGAAGTCTGAGAGTATGAAAAGCCAAGATTGACATTCTCAAGTTTAAAAGCGAGCAAGTCCAATAGCTGCAAGTCTAATAGCGAGCGAATCCAACAGTTCAGATCTGCAAGTCTAAAAGTGAGCGACTCCTACTGATCAGATTTGAAAGTCTAAAAGCGAGCGAAGCTAACCATTAAGGCTCTCAAGTCTAAAATCGTGTGAAGTGAATAAATTTGATCCGCAAATCTTCAACTTTACCTTAATATTTCTTTCCTTCATGTTGATAAAATACTTACATGGTGAGTGAATAAAAACATTATTGTTATTGTGGTCGATACCAAAATGTATGCTAACGAAAAGGACCGACAATGCTTAAAGTTTAAAAATAGTTAGGAAACTTACAGATCTGGGCCTGTCGGATGAGGGTTGGGAGGAGGAGATGGGCTTGTTGAGTACAGACAGAAGTAAATGGTCTCTTCCATCTCGTCCCTTATCGTCTGCTGATACATCCACCAGATCTTCTTGTTCATCAGTAGCTGCATCGGTCGTATCTGGTGTTTCAAGTTCATCAAACTGATCTTGATCGTCTAGCCTTGCTTGCCGTTTCAGCAGCTCCACCTCCCTCCCCCTACTCCTAGCCAAAAGGCCCACTGCCTCTTCGCCGATCATTCACCTGACATCCCCCATAACAAGGGTGTGCCGTCTTGGGCCTTCTTGCCTCCACACTCTAGCGGTGTTTTGCCTGTAACAGAAAAAATGTAGATAAGCTTTATAATATAAAACTCTGAATAGTTTATATTATTCTCAGCGAATCCCCAGAGTAAAAATGAGCAAAGGTTTGGAGAATTTTTCTATAAACTGTTATAATGGTTTTACATTATGATTCCATTTTAAATAATCTATTTTACATAATCATTTATGGTTATGGTTTAGAAATATACCTCTATTATATTATCTAAAACAAAATAGTAACCTTGATACAATTTAAGTGTTCACTACAATCTTCCCGGCTTGGAAGACCGAACTGGGTCGAATTGTTATAAGGTTATATAAACATTGAAAAAAAAACTGCTAGCTATAGTGCATTGAAAAACTAAACATATAGGATGGAAAAACATATCGGCATTTTCAAACACTTTAGCCACCAGCTAGCTACGTGTAGCATCAGCTACGGGAACTGCTGAACCAAATTGCCGCAAGAAGCAGTCCCAGTTGGTGGTCGAGCTACAAATTATTGGTGTCTGATTGGGCGTGTGTGTTATATTCATGCCGGTTTACTTGCTCCTATTCAAGCGTTTGTTACCAGTAGGATAGAAATAATAAGTCTACCAAAGGTGAGGATGCAAGCCAAGTATAGAATCTTCTCAGAGTCGAAGAATTATATTAAAAAAATTGATTAGTATTTTTCCTATTGTAGAAATAAAAAAAAAAAATATTTATAAACCGTTGTACAATACAAGTCTTAATCAAGCGTACTGGTATCTCGTATAGAAAATAGGTCTTAGTAGATTTCCATAATTTTTAGGAAAAGAACATAGTACAATGAATGTTGATAATTACCTATTAAGTATAGACTTAATAGGGACTTTCATACTGACTTTTATACCAAAATTAATAGTTTATAGGGACTTAACCTTGACCGAAACAAGCCCTTTATTTGACACATACAGCCAATATAAAGTGATTCATTTGAAATTTAAAGTAAATCCGGCTCCACACAAATAGATTCGTACGTATCACCTCTTGTTTTTATCAATATCATCTAAAACTTTCATTGCTAAGTAAACTAACTCAATAACTTTACTTTCAAACAAAACTGTCTCAAGAATCTACAACTTATTAAGTAGTGGTAACTGGCGGTAGTGGTAAGTTTTTAGACTTTCGTTAGTCGTAACTGAATGAGAAAAGGAGTCTTTAGATAGTGACAAAGTTGATAATACCTTGTATACTTGAGAAATCAAGTAGGCGGATTTTAAGGACGGACTTTGGGCTTTAAGTATACCCTGATGTTTCAACTCAAAATTTATCCCTTAAACTTTATATAAAAGATGAAAATATAGCCAGGAATGAGGATTTATATTCTGAAAATATCGATTTACATCTTTTTGTTGTAATATTTTGGTTTAGAAAAGGTTTTCTAAGTTCCTCCTCTATTCAGTGAGAGAATAGAAACTTTGGCTTTTTACATTTCAAAGTCTTCTAAATGATAAATGAAATTCATATCTTGTAAGTTTATACATTTAGTATTATTTCAGGGCAGGATAATGAAGTATAACTAAAATAATATTAAGACAGACATTATTATTTGCCAGATTTATTACTAAAAACAGTTTAGTCATTTATGACAGCAGCTATAGCAGCCTAGAGAGTTATAGGTAGGGCTAAATACAGTGAAATACCTCGAAACTCCCTTAACTCCATTTTCTAGATATTATATTTAACTTCTATTTTTTTTTATATTTATCAAGTATTTTGGTGCAATGAATAACATTAGTTTTAGAGAGCCCCCACGTTTTTAAAGGACCCTTAAATGTTAAAAGACCTCCAGTAATAATAATAATAAAAATATTCACTCAGAATCTATTTTATGTGATAGATATCGTTTAGCAATTTAATATTCAACTTGATGTTTTCAGATATCAAAAATTTTGAAGGGTCAAGTTAATCTACACAATAACGTTAAGTGCTCTCGGCAGCGTATCGGCAGTCAATTGCAAATAATGTGCCCCAACTTTGCCTTTAAAGTAGTGTCAGTAGTCTGCTCTCACCTACGGTTTAGGAGGAAAATATTATAATAATCAGTAATATTTAATTTTCCTGGCTCGTTACACTAAGCACAAGCTACACAAAGACGATTTTAGTAGCTTAGATTTAAATTAGGCCGGCAATACATTTTTACTGAATACAGGATCAAGACTATAGACAGCTGACAACAAAGACGTTTTTGTATTGTTTACATGTAATGTATTGACGTATGTATTGTTTAATGTATTGTATTAACGTATATATTGTTTACATGTATTGTATTAAAAACTCAGATACGGGATGCCTCAGAACTTTTTCTCATCACATCGAATTCGCTACGCCAATTCTCCTTATATCGGACTCGCTTCGCTCGTCTTCAGAATACATAAGGCGTTAAATGTATAGTGCATTTGCTGAGCTAGAAAGTAAGCATTCTAAAAGTAATTCGTTCGTCTTGAGGAACACTACACTAGGCTTTTTCGAACTCAGTGTCCCAGGTCTTGTATGATAAAAATTTAATTTGGCCAAAACGAATCTTTTTGGCTTGTTTTCCACTTGAGTTGAAGTTAATTAGATTTAAATCCCCTTTGCAAGAATCTCCGGTTTCCTCTCGACACATAGAAAGACTTTAGCTTCGTGTCTCACCGAATTCCATCTACTTACAAGGCAACCTGCCAAATACTGTTTTCTTCTGGGGGTCTTACCTGTGAATTTTACTCTGGTTTTATTGTTTTCTTTGTTTCCTACCTGAAACTAATTTGTGAGTAAACTTCAATGTCCCCTTACAATTTTACCACCTCTTAAAGTAAATTGTTACCAGTGCAATGTATTTTTTGAAATAAAAATTACTTTTAAAAAAATCGTTCTTTCTATGATTATTTTAAATTTTTGATGACATAGCAAATAGGCAAACTTGGTTTAAATAATGAAATCTTCCGGGTAGCAACTAATTCAAAGTTTTTAGCTATCATAAGCTTGGAAACAGAGGGAGTTGTGCGTGACATTGACTTGCAGACGTACGACGTTTCGGGAGCAGGTATTTCTCCCGTCATCAGGTAAGTCTTAAGAAAGACAGGGTCCGTTATGTATGGGTGTCACAGGATTTTAAACTGACATACTACCAAGAGCACTTTGAAATTTATCTACACGTCGGATCGGCTGATGGATATGGGCAATTGGATATAAACCGCTAATTGTGTATATTAGCTGGACATGTGTTTTAATATTGAGGTAAAAAATTGCGTAATATTGGTAAATATTGAGACTTCTATTATACCATCCTGAATATAAATAACAAAACTAGATATATAAAGAAATATACATCTTTAATTAGAAATATATGCGAGCAAAATATTGCTATCAATAAATTGAATTAAGGAAAAGTTATTAACATAAGTGAAAAAATGGGAAGATATAGAGAGGTTTCAAATATTGTATCCTGGGCGAGAATTACATTTCCATTGAATAAGAAACAGTTTTTTTATTATTTATCTTCAGTTGTTTTAATTATGTATTATTTTTTTAAACCTATTTCATAGTTTACTTCTTATAAGATCTTGTTTTTTTTGTTTGTTAAGGGTTTTTGGTTTATTTTACATGTAGTAGTTGTCACATTAACCTTTGAGGGTAGTAAGTTTTGTTTTGAATTGGTCACTTTTGTACTATGTTTTGAGATGTTTTGAATGTATGTACTTGCCTGAAATGTTTAGGCCTGAAGATGACTCAAAGGGGTTAAATATATATAGCTGCTTTTTTAAAAATAGCTGTAGAACTGAAGTCAACCTTTTTCTAAATAATTATGGAGTTCTACAAAATAAATGTTTCCCTAATTAACTGTTGAGAAACAGTTTTTAAAAAAAAAAAATTATTAGTTTCACATGACTACAGTGATATACAAGTCCTAGGGACACTTACAGACATACGTTAATAAAACAATAAACTATGAAATGACACTCACACGTTGATGTGAGGGTCTTTTATAACTTTAACAGTGCTTAGTTCGCACTTTGATAATGATTCTGTGTCTGCTGATATTAACATGATAAGTAGAATATAACTCGTGACTTAAATTTATAAGAAAAAGTTTGTTTACAATTATTTTGCTTTGCAGTTGATATATTATATTGCTATTATTCACTTAATACCTTGAAAATTATATTCTTTCAAGTATGGGCGCTGGCTATTTTCATTATATCAAGTAAAGGTAACGTAAAGATAGAAACCTAGATATTGTATTAAATGATTTATACTGTTAGTAGTGGAATACTTTGTGAAGCATTAATTAATTAACCTCATAGTCTAACAACTTTATCATCAAAGAACTTGATAAAAAAACACCATAAAAATATAGTCACTTGATAATTTTGATGTCAAGCGTAGCGAAACTGGAGTCCTATCACCTTAAGCTGTGAATAATGATGACATTCTAAGAACGAGCGAAGCGAGTCCCAAATTTTGAAGAACAGCACCGATGTACACAATATTTTAAATTTTTCAACCAGAGCACTCTTCTACTGAGTCTTAGTAACGCACGATTCACTTCTCAGTTGGAACTTGATATGCTTGTAGATCACTGATAATATATATTAATATCAATTATTTTTTATCTATAATCAAGAATATGATCTACTAAAATTCTTTTAAAGCGAAGGAAACGTTTTCGTAAAATGAGTTTTTTCTTAATTGTCATTTCTTTCTTTTAATCTATTCTGAAGGAAGGGAAACTGAAATTTGTTGTGTTTAAATTATGATCTAATTGAGAAAGAAATGGGCTTTCCCAGAACCCCCCCCCCACACAGTAGAGTTACTTGTAATACAACAATTAATCAAAAAGGGATTATAAACCTGGAACCAAATGGAATGAGAAAACCCAGACTCATTTATCTTCACTGGCAAGGCAGAAAAAGGACTAATTTCTTTGCTTTATATATAAGAAAAACTCTCACTAACAAAAGAGTCACGAGATATTGGACTAGACCACGAGATGCCCGCCATAAAACTACTGGCAAAGCTAATTTATCAACTTGAGTTGATCTAAAGACAGACCGAAAACTGGTGCAAAGAAGAAAAAATAGCTGGAAAATAAGCCAAGTCTTATTTTCCTAAATTCCTATATAAGAAGCGATTAATCCCCTCTCTTCCAAACGGATTAGATGTTATCGCTGATCCCCTTCAAATTGGAATTTCTCTTTTTAATGGACTTTTCTGTATAATAGTTGTAATTTTTATTTATGAGAGTATTTTGGCGCTTTTGCTAGAGTTATACCTAATTTTCTATTGAATAACTTTCTTAGCTTTAACTTTTCATATTAATTAGGGAAAATAATACTAGTAGCTAGGAGTAGTTGGGCCCTTTTTGCTAGCTCCCTTAGATAGAAGATAGTATTCAACGATATGCGTCAAAAATGACGATATGAGGCCATGTTCATGATATGAGTCCAAGATCAGGCATTCCGTGTCTAACCCATAGAAGAGTATTGACTTTCCCATAAGTTTCTTTAATTTATATATCTTTCCTGACATCGCACAGGCTTGAAACCACCTGCTTAAAGCAATTTACAAAGGACGGTACACATACGAATTTACATCCCTCACATGAAAATCCTAGAAGCCCTGACCTGGATTGACTCCGGACTATTTGGGTGGCAGGGACACATGGAAATCTTTATAACTATTGAACCTCCCAAATAGCTTTCATTGTTAGAGCATTGACCATACGAAACTATCTTATCTTCTACACCGCATCTACTGTATGCTCAAAGATTGTGGTCGGTTATTAAATTCGGTGAAATTTAATGCCTCTGTCATGCTAAGTGATGACTTAAAGGGAAGCATCTCGCGACTCTTTCACTTGTTGCGAGTTTCCTTTGAAAAAATCGCTAATAGGTAATTGATAAGACAAAAATAAAAAAGTATTAAGGAAATTGATAATTGACGATTTTTGAAAAAACAATTTAAATTGTTTTTAATTAATTAAATGACGCTTGAATTAATTTTACCTTCAGGAAGATCATTTTCCAACTTTCCTCTTTAATTTTATCCCTCTTTAAAAATTTCCCAATGATAACTTATCAGGGCCGTTAGAAATTAAAAAAAATATTTAAGCTAAGTATTTTACTAAGCTGACTTGTCCCTTAAAATTTGTTACGTCATCTCGAATTTCTCCTTTAAATTCCTATCCTATCTATTTGGATCTCGTGTATAAGAAATACAATTCATAATAACTAAAAGCAGAGCCCGGGCAGCGACATCGAAATCCCTCCTGCCAGGCATAATATTTATATAAAAAATCTTTAAATAAGTCTTTAAATAAAAAATAAAATAATATTGACATTATTGAAATAATTTAAAACAATTTAAATTTTATATCTATTTCATTAAAAACTCTCTTTTTCCTCGATACTTCTTTATTTTTATCTTCATCTATTTAATTTTTCCCTTAATTTTAAAAAGCAATTAACAGAATTATCTTTGCAGTGTTTTTATTAAGTTTTCACCCCCCCCCCTAACCTTTCTTGGTTCATTAAAACCCCCTTAAGATAAAAATGATGTAATATAACTCTTGGAAAGTTGGTCCGGATTTTCCCTCTAATTTCATCCAAAATATACTCATATAAAATACAATTTTCTCAAAATAAAATGGTTACTATGATTGAGATGCTAAACTAAAAAAGATTTTACGGACATCTAACGGGTAATTTGAAGATTAAGGCCAGTATTAGCTTTTGGGAAGGTTAGATAAATAAATATATTCACCATTCTTAGTTGGAACTGTAGATAAAGAAACGCGGCTTCATTTATGATTGTATGAATGCATTTTCTGACGAGCGAAGCGAGAACCAACTTACCAACTTTTTTAGTAATTAATTAAAGTATTGTGCGCTGTAAGCCAGTTATTTAGTACATTTACTATTTATTTAAAAAAATAAATTATTTACTTTATTTCAACATATTAATTTATATTGCATTTTAATCCTTTTTTTTCATTGCATGTAAAGTTATATTAATTAAAATATCCATCCAATTTATTTAATTATATATATAATTTTTTTGAGTGCACATATTTAAAAAAATCAATATTTTAAATTGAATACCCTGTATAAAATTTTATCCATAACACATGTAATATTTTAAATGGGGTATGTGATGAAATAAATTAATTTTAGAAGATAAATTATTTTAAAAAATAATGAATTACAACAAAAATTTACATTAAATGTGACATAAATTTGTTAAATTATTCATCTTTAAATAATGAAAGGTAACGTGCTTCCGTTATCAATATAACGCTTACTTATTCAGTAATTAATATTTATTAAAATATTATAATTCAATAGATTTATTTCCTATATCAATATAAGTTTATTGAATATTTTAATAATAGAATTTTGTTTTAAATTCCTAATTTCTTAAAAAGTAGTTTATCTTATTTCGTGATTTTTAAAACTTAAGACTGGCTCACACATAAAATGAACTAATTGTAAGTAGCGTGAAGGAAATATTTTTTAATAAAACACGTAAAATGAAAGCGGCTTAGTTATTATTTTAAGTTGCTCAATTCACGTGATAATCACGTGAGAAGGCTTTGGATACTGAGGTTTCACGGAATTCGTAAGCATCTCAAGACTTGTTTTTGCATGATTCAGCGATAAAAACCAAAGGAGGCCGATTTAATACATTCAACACGGTATAAATTTAAGTATAAGTATCAATATAAGTATAAATTTAAGTATAAGTACAAATTTAAGTATAAATACTTAAAAATTTCTGTTACTTTAAAAATATTACCGCATTTAAAAAGCAACCAAATTTCAAGAAACACATGCATAATAGATCACGATTATTCTTGTCCACATAACCTGCACTTGGCGCCATTGGTCATAACCTTGCTATAAGGGAGGCAAGTATGCTCTTTATTTCTCTTTTACATAATATGTCCATTGGGTCAGTTAAGTTATCGCGTCATTCCTTTTATTAAAGATATTTGGCTCAAAAAAATATATTTTAACAAACCCTGAACTAAAGAGACGTTTTAACTGAACCTGGATTAAAAAGGCGGTCTAACTACCCTCAATAAAAGAGGCATTTAAACTGAACCTGGGTTAAAATACATCTTATTAGCTTTTAAGCTCGTTTATCATACTCGCAAAATTATTCGTTCCTTTTATTATTTCTCATTATGAAACTCCTCATTAAAGTATTGAACTTAGAAAAAGACCTTTTGACATATTGGACGTAAAGATATAATAGAGAAATGAATATAGTTTCGTAATTTAAACACCATGAGTTGAGTGTAATGAAATCCATGAGGCTTTTAGTTTGCAATGTCACTAAGCTGACATTGAAAGTATATACGTATGTACATATATACTGGAGTATGTACGTACATATATGTATATGAATTCAATATAGTAATAATAAATTACTATTAATTATATTATATTTATGTATTACCAGAATATAATGTATATATTGTGAGAATGTTAAGAATCATAGGTAGAAAACTAATATTCTTCGAGTGAAGCACCCTTGTAAGATTATTCAAATTCAATAATCACATTACTGCAACATTGGATCCATTTCTCCATGTTAAGGTTTACTGCCAGTAGGACAAGTAAACAGGTCGACACTACATGCAAAACTTTTATTTTTGATTATAGTAAGTATTTTTTTTTTCAATTGAATTTGGATTTGATCTTGTCCTTACTTCATACCGTTTACCTGTGACGTTTTTATCACGAAAATTGTATTTTTGAAAGTACGACTAAAATTAACATTAGAATTAAACTAAATTTGGTATACGTCACACTAAAACCTGCAAAATGCATCTAGCATCGTTAGATTTCGTAATCAAGAGTAAAAGTTAGAACAAGGTACCGAATATCAGTAGATGCTTGTCTCATAAGCATAATGTGCTAAGTATGTATACTAAATTTCAAGTCTGTAAAAAATATAAACATTTGAATTCGAAAAGGTACAGGGGGGAGCCCGGCACTAAAACCTCCTGCTATAGAAAACAACCTTAATGAAACTTTAACATTTTCAAATGCTATTAAGAATTTTCCATAAAATCATAATAGTGTTAACATTTTATCGCTCTAATGTTATAATATAAACAATTAACAGTTTTAATTCTTAGGAAATGTTTTATAGACTTATTTATCAACCGTTTATCCTTAAAGTCATTCTGGTCTTTAGCCATAAAATAACCAAAAACCGTTTAAAGTAATAAAACTCCAGTTAAAGGGATCTAAAAAGCTTAAGGAGTGCCGTAATTTTATAGCTTTCTCGCTGGAAAAAGAAAAATACAGTAGAAATTTTATATTTTGAAAAATATATGTTTTTTAATAAAGGAATGAGTAATTTTAATTTCTTTGATATAAAATAAGTTTATGAATAATTAATAATAAGTAATAAAATGGCGTTAATATTTGAGACATGTCAGTTGATGAGAGCCTGGAACTATTTTCGGCGAGTGTCAAATCTTCAGGCACGGAAACGCAGCTTGTAATTGCCCGTTGTCATCAGGAACTCTGATAGATCGTCAAGCGTAAAATCAGCGGGAGTTATGCGACAGACACACACACTTACACCCACACAGACACACACGCAGCTTGATGAAAACTACTTAGAACGTCATAAACATGGCTTAAACGTATTATTATGATAAAAACCTTGGTTTCAGATTATTCAGGTAAAAACAATACTTTTATTTATAACTACGTTAGTAGGTGAGGAAAGTAATCATAAAATCGAGTAGTACGATCCTCCACGGCACAAGATGAATATTTTGATTGATCTGTATAGTCCAAGAGCCAGGCATAAAAAATGTGACTCATTTTGTACTACTTCAAACCAAATTTTTATGAAAATATACCTTAAATTATGAAGGATAGCATAGTCTGCCTATCCAGAGTGGTGCCCTTTATATGAAAGCGCTCACTCAGAGTATTAGAAAATCGCACAAATTTCAGTTTTCTTCCAATAATTGGTTCCTGTAGGTCATGTGCAAAACATGAAGACAATATTTTTAAAAGCTAATAAAATTTTCTATAACACGAGTGTTATTTTGTCAAAATCGGATGACAAAAAATGCACAAAAAGCCAATATTTTTTCAAAGAAATTCGCTGAGTTTGCATAACTTAACCATTTTTAGGTGTTTTTGGAAGAACCATAAATTTAGTTGCGGTCATCCGATTTTGATGATTAAACACTCGTTTTATAGAACATTTCATCAGCTTTAAAAAAAAGTTCTCTTTGTGTTTTGCACCCGACCCACAGGGAACCACTTATTTCAAGAAAACTGAAATTTTTTCGATTTTATTAAATTTTAAGCGTGCTTAATCATATGAAGGGCTCCACTCTGGATAGGCAGACTATGTTTTTTCTTTATATTTAAGGTACGTTTTAATAAAAATTTAGTTTGAAGCAGTACAAAAATGAGTCACATTTTCAGGTCTGGCTCTCGGACTATTAGTGCAGGGTTTACCTATCAATTAACAATTGTACAATATTATGTATGTAAAATATAAAAAATAATTATTATTAAAACAAATCTTTAAATATTCAATGCAGATAGTAATTAATAGTTCCGCATGATCTTTAGCAATTTTAATAATTAAATGTTTACTAATAATATTATTATTTAAATAGATTATTGATAGAATTTTAATTCTGTACAGCAAATAATAAAATTAATTATTTCCATTATTGCGCAGTACTTAACAATAATTTAGTAACATAATATTAAGATAAGCTATAATAATAAAAATGACAATCGTGCTATTTTCCTTCTACTGGTCACGTTAGCATAATAACGAAACAAAATGAGTTCCAGAGAATAAAACTTGCAGTTACTCCCTGCAGACGGTTCTGTTCCCCTCCTTACATTGCTGTTCTACTAGTTAAGTTTCCACTCTCACCGAAGTAATGGTTATGTGTAACTCCTTTGTGTATCATAGAGCTTATTTACAGTAAAACGATTTCTTTCTACGACAGTTTTCATCGTTATTTGACTTTTCTTCTAATTACATTTTTACGCTTTTTTTTACTTCCACTTTTCTCTAAAATATTTTTTGCTTTTACGAAAAAAAGAACATTTATAGCTGCAATGTTTCTATTTTTTTAACTTTTGCAAACAGTAAAACTTTAAAGCACACTTTTCAAAAAGAAAATAAATGTTTAGTAAAAGACGAATAAAGCGATTTTTGTTTTTCCCAGCCAGCAAAAACTGTCTACTGAATAAAAACAATGCGAACTCCTGTAGCACTGGAACAATCCTCGTCATCATTTAGCTCTTTGGATATTAAAGCCAGAATAGTATGTCGTGTTATTAGTTCTGTTCTTTATGAAACTTATTGACATAAACCAAATGTTTTTTATCACGTAAATTTAACGATAAAGTTCTTGCCCATATTTCGCTTAGTGCATGAGACCAGAAACAAATTAATACATTTACATTTTATAGGATGACAGTAGTGGAATATGCTATTTTTATAAATAACAGCATTCAGCATTTCTATATAACAGTATAGCCACAGTTCTAAATAACAGTATTCTGCATTTCTAAATAAAAGTTTTTAATAACAAGAATAAAATGATTTATAGTTCTATATCACAATAAGAACTAATTGGATACAGAACTATAAGTCATTTTATTCTAGTTATTAAAAATGTGGAAGTTCTATAAAAGAAGTAGTGAAACCAAAGAGTTTTTGCAAAATAAAAGTATAGCCGCAGTAATAACAGTATTCTGCATTTCTAAATAACAGCCGCAGTTGTCCTGTTATTTTTGGAGTATTTTCCTAGACTATTATATAGAAATTTTTAAGAAACGCACACAAGTCATTTGATCAATATTAAACTAATGCTAATTATGAGATGAAACTTTTCACATATGTTAGTATTATACATGGCTACATTCGTGCTAAGTCTCAAATCGACCGCAAACTTTTTTTCGCGTTCTATAATTTTGCGAAATTTTTGCTAAATTACTATTGCGGGTTAGTGACATCATAAAAAAATATTTTCCAAATAGCACAACTACAGGGATAGACTGACTTTTTTTTCAAAGTTTCAACTATCTAGCACCAATACACCAGGAGTTACGATGATAACAGACACACACACACTCACATAGAGACAGACAAATTTGCGAAAACTCCTTTAACACCATAAAACACCTAAACGGATAATACAGGAGACACCCCGGTTTCGTATTTTTTGCTAAGCCATTATTGCATGTTTATTACGTCATAAATATTTTCCAAATAGCACAACTACGACAGCATAGAATGATTTTTGCACAATGTTTCAACTCTCTAGCATAAACACACCAGGAGCTATGATGATAACATATCATATAGATTATGAAAGCGGATAATTTCAGTGACATCCGCGGTTTCGGCATTTTTTCGCAAACAATATTTTTGCTATACACCGATAGTATAAATGAGGAAAAGAAAAAATCGGAAATAAACATAATTTATTTTTTATAAAGGCATTCATAAACTGTATAAAAGAGGCCGATCAACAATATATTATTATACTTTCTGATTTTATCTTTATTTCTTCTTCATATCATAATGTCTTATTATATTTTGTAAAAATAATTTATCTTTATATAGAGCAAAATAATATTATAGTACGAGGTTAGTTAAGTAAAATAAAAAGATTTAAAAAAAAGTATTGATAAAGATAAGTACCTAAGTCAGGTAAAGCAGTAGAAACACAAAACCAGAATAACCTTTAACTGAGAGCGGCTTGCAAGGCATCGTACAGGCACTTGTATGTCTTCATACTCATAGACGTTACCTAGTTTTTCTCTATTACTTTATATTTCATACTTTTAAAGTCGTGTATTCACGGGAATCATTTGTTAACTTAAAATCAATCTCTGATAGAAAATATAGTTTACCCTATTCTTAGTCATACAGTGGCTTTATATGAACATTAGGTGAACTTAGTTAATATAAAATTTACCTAAATATTGGTTAAGGTCTTGTGTTACTTATACCAAACAACAACTGCAAATATTTGTGTCTTATATTAGCCCCAAACATTAGCAAAACTTGGCAATACTGGTTTTTAGCGGCAATACATTATGTTTCTAATACTATCAACAAAATAACACAACGGGAATTTTTTCGGGGGTGCTCTTGCCTCCAATGGAGGTATAGTATATTTAAATATAATGTTAATACAATCAAAATTAAGGTTGTTGCAGTTATTTAGATAATTTAAGATTTTTTTGACTTATACACAATTTTGAAGGCTTTTTCAAAATAAATATAATTTATATTTTATAATGCGGTATATTTATTTTAGTATTTATAAATAATCAATCGTTATTAATAATAGAAATAATAATCAGTAACAGAAGTATGCCAACTTTTTTTATAAAAAATTATATATGTTAAAGTGCAGCAGTACTTAAGACCGCCAGTGAACCGGCTTTCGTGTTATCAGTAGTGTTCCTTCTTTATATAGTATTATTCTAAGAACATAATACTGACCTACTGTCATACTGTGCTGAATTGTAAATTCAGTAGTAGCAACCATCATTATAAAGTCAATATTATACCACCAAAATTAGAACCAACCCGTTTCCATTTACATGATAATCAAGCTAGGGTTTGCTTCACTTGCCTTAGTTCCATAGAAACAGATATCATTTTTAGAAATATAAATAATCTGATGAAATAAATAATCGAGTTGTAATGCCGGGTTCGGATTGGTTGTCCAAACTCAATAATTTTCCTGTATACCTTCGACATTAACAAGGAATAGTAAAAATGTTCAAATAATTCACTGGAGACGCTTATAATGTTAAAAGATCGTGCCAAGTTTAGTTTTCTTCAAATATGTGGTCCTCTGTAGGGTTTAAGCAACAACCAAAGGCACAATTTTTTGTAGTTGATTAAATTTTTAAATAGACGAGTCATTATTCATAAAAACAGCATAAGTAATACTGTTGTTACGTTCGAAATCAATAAACGCAAAATTCCAATAGAAATGCGTTTTTATAGAAATAGAGTGTTAATCCTTCCTATAGATGTGGTTTTATAAAACTCGTCTATAATAGTAGTGGATCTATTATACGAGAGTTTCTTCCTGAGTGTGTGGCATAAGGAGGCATTGTGGATAGGTTACGGAGGATTGGGTACGAGAGACGGATATATACGGAGGATTGTGTAAAGGGGAGGAGGGGGGGTTATATACGGAGGATTGTGGATAGAAGTCCTCGAGAGCAAAGGCTTCAAGATACATGACTTTTACATTTTCTTATGCATCTAAAAATACATCTCTTAAGAGTTTTTCTTTTACATACTATACTACTTTAAGATGACGTATTTCAGTCGGAACTGAAATTGGTTAAACGTCGATAAATCTTTTTCTATTTTACTTATATAGTCATGCGTTTTATATAAACTCTCTTTAATACAAAATTATCGATTTAATTTCCTTTTCTATGCCTGTATTAATGGGGAAAATGAAATTTCGAGCTAGTTTTTGCTTTGCCGAACGAACCATTTTTTGAATTGTATTTTTTCGAACAAACCTTTTCGTATGACTTTGCTATTTGACGAACGATTCGTTGCTTTGCCGAACGAAATAAAAGCATTAGAAATTCACACAAGAGATAACGTAACGTATCCGGCAAGTGATAAAGCGTAATTGTTAACGTGTGTCACACTAATTTGTGTACAATGGATGTATATTATTAGAACTTGTTAAGATAAGGCACTTTCTGAATGGGCCAAAGGCAGTCGACAAGTGATTAGTAATAGTAACTGTCTGACGACGAACACCTCTCGTATCCTCCGAGACTGCTACGAGCACTCTTCTTTTAATACCGGGCTAGCCTAACAGTCCCACATCTGTAAGAAGGGTCCCACCAGACTAGCCATAAATAATAACTCTATCTAATAAAACAGAACCTCAGATAACATATAATATATTATAATATTTATTATATATATATATATATTATATATTATATGATGTATGTATGTATGTATGTTGTATAATCATACTAATGTATTGAAATTAGTAAAACTATTGAATCGTCACCGTCTTTAATCAACAACATTATGAAGCTAATTTTTCAACAAGTGGCTAATATGCTTACTGCTTACTGGATGATGAGAGCCTTTATACTTAAATTTATTCTCTATAATAGAAATCTGTGAGGAGATTATATTTAATTGTAATAATTAAAATTTCTGACGTAATTTCCTAATGCAACGCATTACTTATTAGCAGTGCAGTATTTTGGTTTTTAGTAATAACACTTTAGTGTTAATACTTCTTATTTATCTTTAAAATTGAATCGTTTTATAAAATTATAAGTTAACTCGGCGTCGACAGAGTTTTCAGTCATCGCGTGTCCAGACTCATAACATTATGCGGTCTGAAACCGAGCCTCGCTTTGAACAGTGAACATGCTATAATATAATATAATTAAAACTTTGTAAATAATTATTGTTTAAATATTTATAGTTAAGTATCCAGACAAAGCATGAAAAATTAGCTGTATTTTTTCCTCTGGACATGTTATTTATTTTAGTTATAAATTGGTGTATAATTTATTTTGAAACTAAATATCTTTCAAGTTTATGATAAGAGCTAAGTGGGAAAGTGAAATGATACTTCGGGTTTGCACTGTTCTTTAAAATTAGTTGTATACTTAGAATAATACTATATATAGGAAAAGCACTTCTAATAACATAAAAGCCGGTTCACTGGTGCAACTAAGTAATGCTGCCACTCTAACAATATACAATTTTCAAATACAATAAAAAGTTGACAATACTTCCGGTGATGAATTATTATGTTCTATTATAATTAATGATTGATTATTCATAAAATACTAATACAATTATGAGTGCATTTCAATTTTTAAGCATTTTAAATTGTAGTTTAACGTTTTAAATAAAGTTATATTAAAGAAGTCCTCGTCAACTAATGTAGATTCTTGTATTCCGCTATTCTTTTGCTATTTAAGACCGGTTTTATTAAGTATTCAGCATGATTTTTAAGTTATTTTGTAAAGATCTTCCTTCATTAATGGATATTTATGACACATATTTAAAATAATGTTTTGTTGTTGGGTGGTACCTAAATAAGACCACCAGTCAACCGGCTTTCGTGTCATCAGTAAAATTACATTGTGTTTACGGTCATATGCTCCTTCTATATATAGTATTATTCTAAAGTTGTATATTTGCACCTTATACATCACAATATAAAATTACCCATGAATATAGAAATACTGATAATTGTATTTGACATAAACGTAATTTATAGAGAGACATTGAATATTTGTAATATTACATGTAAAGTTATTTGTATATTTTTATATTATTGAAAGTGTCGGGTACGGTGTACATTGGTACTTCATCTTCACAACTTCGCACTCGTTTCGGTTGTCCTTAGAACGTGATGCCTACCATACAAAACGTCTTATAGCTATCGCATTGTTTCTACTCGCTCAATGCTAGTCGGTATGATTATGAAATAACCTATTGAAAGGTCCATTAGATTATCGATTTATCTTAACTTTTTTATTCTAATAAAAATGAAAAGGTTACCCGGGCTACAAATATTATTTGTTTGAGGTAGTACGTAATTGAGCACTTTATTGGACGTTTTTAGGATGAGAAGCCAATCATTATGTTTATAGGGTATTTAGTACTTTTCACCTCCGAGGACAATAATGAATGTAAAAAAACTCCTAGGACGTAAAAGTAATTCATATATTGCACCATTACTGTATGTAGCGTGTTCAAAAAAACAATCTGTGTAAAACCTTCATGAGATTTCTTTAAAACGTTCATTTTGTTCTATTTTTGTCGTATACTATTTTTTTTTCGTTTTTAAAAGGGTTTCGAATTGACAATTTTGTGGTGTTTATTTGTAAAGCTTTTACATTTTTGAGTAAATGAGCTATGGATGAATTCAATGACGCGATAATATGGAGTTTAATTAGACGTTTGTTTTTTTCAATTAAGTATATAGCGCAGATAATTTAATGAGTGCACCTCAAAAAAATAGTGTATGCCATCTGGCTGAGAATGCCTTTATGTCTTGGCAATTTTCCCGACTCGCTTCGCTCGTCGGTAAATCTAATTGCCATGACATAAAGACACACTTCTCAGCTTTATGGCATAAATAACTATTTTCGAGCAGCACAACTACCGTAATTTTTGACGTTTGCACCAAAATTTAACTCTCTTGCAAGATCACAGTAAGAGTTATGCGTGACACACAGACAGCCAGCATGCTGAAACCCCTTAAAACGACATATAAATACCTGGAATGGGTAATCAGTTGAAATATCGATATTTAGGACGAACTTCAAACTTTTCCTACATACTTACGCCAGTAGGTGAGAAAGTATCAAAACGCGTAACATGTTAGTATTTCTGTATACGCATTTACAAATTTAAAAACCAATGTTATAATTTATTAAAGGAGTAACAGTCCGGATTGGTTCTAATGGAGTCTTTAATAAGAAGCAAAGTTAAGGCCTTGATAAGTTAGTTTAAAGTTGATATTGAGGTCGTTAGACGTCACAAACCTAAAGTAAACTTATAAGACTGCCCGAGGATATTAAACCCAGTTTGCACTATTGATCTATTAACTTTTATATTATAACTTGACTATTCTTGTTCTTGGATTAACAAAATATTCAATAGAATTATTTAGTGAAATGTAATCACAATCTTTAAATAATTCGAATAGTAATAGTGGGTAGGTCATAGTAACAGTATAGTAATATCAAAATATGAATGAAAGTTCTAACCAGAGTTAAAATATATAAATAAATAACTAATAGTGTTATAGCAAGAACTCAAATACATGAAATAAGAACTAATAATGTTATGATAAGAGCTCAAATACTGAAATAGAACTAATAATGTTATATAAGGCTCAAATACAGAAATAAGAATGTTTGATAAAGCTCAAATACATGAATAAGAACTTAATAATTTATGACATAGAGCTCAATACATGAAAATAAGAATAATAATGTTATGGAAAAGAGCTCAAATACATGAAATAAGAATTAATAATGTTATGACAAGAGCTCAAATACATTAAATAAGAACTAATAATGTTATGAAAAGAGCTCAAATACATGAAAAAGAACTAATAATGTATGATAAAGCTCAAATTAATTCAACAAATATTTTTAAGGTATTTAACTTCAGTTACACTATCACTAAGACGTGTCTTTCAGTCTAAAGATTCCTTAGCGCCTGGTCTCCTTTACTCCCCCCCTTCCCCACTTCGTCAGTGCCCCAACAGCATTTGCTTGAGAATCTGGTTCTTTTGCATGTATGCTCAGGAAATTATACTAATGGTCTGGCATGTTTTGAAAGTAAAAATTTTCATTTTGTGTTGAGGTTTTCTTCTTTAACCGGTAGTAGACATTAAAGTTGGCAGTGACATGAATGTTAGGTCATCTCAACTGCATGGAAGCACGCAGGTAACTTCATATATTATCCTTCTTGGCTGGATTTTAACAACTTCCAGTCACATGGCAAGCTCTTTACCAATAGACCTACCAGAATTTATTTTCTAAAAACCTAGGGTAGGAAAATTAAAAATAATAATTAAAAAAAAAATCTTTTATAAACGCAGCTCCCATTTTATCCAACTTTAAATAAAATTTGCATTTTTGCTCATTTGAGTTTTCACCCTGCAGAAACGGCTTGACACGGGTCTCGAACCCAAAGTCTTGGGCGGCGAACCCAAGACCTACGGTATTAAAATCGAGTGGTTATGCGATCATATCCACACAGAGGAGACAATTCAATTATTATTGAGTTTAATTTCAATCAATATCAAAGCTGTTAATAATAACTGTTTACACCTTTATAACTGAAAATAGTTTAAGACCTTGTAGATTAAATTATTAGGAATTTGAAATTTAATGCTAAATTCCCGACTATATATTGATTTTGTCGTGTTATATAAATCGATATTCTGACAAAGGTTACGAGTAATTACTCTCATTACACTGTGGCTTTCAAGATACCAGGTATAAACCACAATAATTCCATTATACATTTTATTAGTTTGTGGTTGTAGATGGAATAGTGTGATTATATAGTGTGAACTGTGTTTAAATAAATAAGAGCAAACGGCTAATATGGGTACTTATAGAGTAATACGTATTATTATTAAGCCCCCCCCCTCTATATAGGCACCACTTCTGTTAATGAACATCTATGTTTAGTTTCTAACCTTATCAGTGTATAACCCCTGTTATGTTCACTAAATTTTGTGCCAGTTAATTTTGCGTTAAATAATTTAAATTTTTGATATAGGATAAATAAAAATAAGGAATAAGGATAAGGATAAAATAAAATAAAATGTTTGATTTATATAGTAGGTATAGGAAAAGTATTGTGTTTGTAAAAAATTCGAAACCGGGATGAAACCGGAATTATCCGATTCAGGTTTTTTAAACCTCCTGAGTAGTTTTTTCTAAGCTGTCTATCTGTGTGTGAGTGTCTGTTATAATCGTAGCTCCCTGGGTATTAATGCAAGAGAGTTGAAACTTTGTACTCAAATCTCTCTAAAGGTATAGTTGTGCTATTAGGAAAATATTTTTATGACGTCATTAACCCGCAAAATTAACATAAACATTTCAAAAAAACATAAGAAACGCGGAAAAATGATGCAATCGCATTCTTAATGCGATCGCAAATGCCTGCCAAATCTTATTTGGCAGGCATGCAGCCATGTATATGACTAATATATGCGCTAAGGTTCATCTCATTATCAGCATTAGTTCAATTGTTATCAAATGACTTGTGCATTTTTTTTAAGAGTAAAACATCGGAAAATAATTCAAATTATTTCAAATTTGGAACAAAAGTGTATCTTCATTAAGTGAATAAGTACACCTAGTTTCGTTTCAATTCGACAAGTATATCTATGATTTTTGTTGGATCATAAAATTTAAGCTACATCAAGCGTGGTCAGTGCCTAGATGGATGACCGCTAGGAATAAATCGGATGAAGTTAGATCTAGTGTTGCAGTATACATTTAACGACTTTTATATTCTGAGGACGATCAAAGTGAGTCCCAAGTAAGGTGGATAAGCGTAGTGAGAAGGATAAGCGTAGTGAGGAGGATAAGCGTAGTGAGAAGGATAAGCGTAGTGAGGAGGATAAGCGTAGTGAGGAGGATAAGCGTAGTGAGGAGGATAAGTAGTGAGGAGGATAAGCGTAGTGAGGAGGATAAGCGTAGTGAGGAGGATAAACGTAATGAATCTAATGTAATGAAGATAAGCGTAGTGAATCCAATGTAATGAGGAATAGTTTCGAGGTATCCCGTACCCAATAATTTTCTTCTTTGTCTAATATATGAATGACTATAATCATTGGGGTCATATCTTTAAAATTAGTACTGTGTATTAAGGACCAAATCTCGCAAACAAAAAATTTTAAACTGAGGTACTGTACTTGTCCTGGACATTTGATCAGCAACAGGTGAACATTTTATATTCAAATCAAACCTGCAGGATTGGTATTTTTTCACCTCACTCCGTTTTATTATGCGTGGCTGTAGAGTGCAAAACCTTACTGAAGCTAATCCATAATTCCTTCCATAATCCTCCCTTCCCCACTAATTGTTAGCTGGCCCTACCTCATCCCAAATCTGTGAAAATCTACATCACAGGAAAATGGTAAATCAACACGGACTCGACTAATCAAATTTGTAGCTCCCAATCCCCGAAAGATTTAAAATGATTGGCTGCCGGAATAATTGGATAGTTTTAGCGTTTTGTCAGAGTTTACATTGATTCTGTTTCAATGCGTAGGGACACGAAACATGGCAGGCGAAGCGACAGGCCTCTAATAAACACTCATTATTCCAATTAAGTTGGAAATCTATTTTTTCTCCTATATTTTCCTTCGTCGGAAACTCACTAGCCGTATTAGATTTTCGGTTATATTTTTGTTTTAATAATTAAATAAAGTTTGTTTCTATGCATCAAAATTCCTAATATTTAAAAAATATTCTAAGTGGCATAACAAAATATATCTATGATCATTTTATTTATATAATTTATATAAAAATCATATAATTCCTATGAAATATTTACTTTTAACATATAAAATTTATTAATAATGACAAAAAAGATTACTTTCCTCTTATGAAAAGTGTCACTGATCTAAGAGCGTCACTCATTTGATATTCCTTGGGTTGTCTAAAGCATGTGATTGGCTTTTGCCCTTCACGAAAAATGATATTGTTTAACATTTCGTCTTTTTAAGGAAATAGCTATCAGTCTTACCTATTTTAAAATTGATTACTTGGTTAAAAATGTCTCAATATATTTTTACCTAAAGGGTAATTATTAAATATGTCAACCAATAACTAGTGAATGATATTTAAACACTCCATACTTCACTCTTTACCTGCTTGTAAAGAGCAAGCAAAACATATTACATTTATGTTCTCCCGAACACTAACTTCAAATCGGACCTCATTTTAATCCGCCCTCACGAGGATGTTAAATATTGATATAGAGGGATCTATGGTGTACTTTGCCCTAAATGTTGATATAGAGCAGTGATTCAAAACCCGTGGCTCAAGACCCAAAATTGGATGGCACAAAATGAATGCAGGATCGCGAGGATAATATTGGTATAAGTATGTAAGTATAACTGTGTGTATACCTATATATAAGTAGGCGTATAATTATTATACATATATACTTGATCAGTGAGTGCATCATCCAAAACTTTGATATACCTCTACTCCCCCCCCCCCAACATAACCCCAACCTCATAAGTTCATTTTTCTTGGGAAATTCACTGAAATATATTTATTAAATAATAAACATTTAAAGTTTATAAAAATAATAAAGATCAACTTAAATCTGTTTTTGTATTCCACATAAGTATGTAAGTGTATATTGTAAGTGTATATTATGTATTAGAAGTATGTAAGTGTATATTATGTATTAGAAGGTATATTATTATTAGTATGTAAGTGTGTAGAAGTATTAGTGTATATATATAGAAGTATGTAAGTGTTATATTATGTATTAAAGAATGTATATTATGTATTAGAATATGTAAGTGTATATTATGTATTAGAAATGTAAGTGTATATTATGTATTAGAAGTATTGTAAGTGTATATTATGTATTAGAAGTATTAATGTATATTATGAAGTATGTAAGTGTATATTATGTATTAGAAGTAGTTAAGTAAGTATATGTAATGTATATTATGATTAGAAGTATGTAAGTGTATATTATGTATAGAAGTTAAGTGTATATTATGATTAGAAGAATGTAAGTGTATATTATGTATTAGTATAAGTATTATTAAGTATTGTAAGAAGTATGTAAGTGTATATTATGTATTAGAAGTATGTAAGTGTATATTATGTATTAGAAGTATGTAAGTGTATATTATGTAGAAGTATAAGTGTATATTATGATTAGAGTATGTAAGTGTATATTATGTATTAGAAGTATGTAAGTGATATATTAGTATTAGAAAGTATGTAAGTGTAATTATGTATTAAAGATGTAAGTGTATAAAGTATTAAGTGTATATTATTAAAGTATGTAAGTGTTATGTAATGTATATATGTAGTATTAAGTGTATATTATGTATTAGAAGTATGTAATGTATATTATGTATTAGAAGTATGTAAGTGTATATATGTATTAGAAGTATGTAAGTGTATATTAGTATTAGAAGTATGTAAGGTATATTATGTATTAGAAGTATGTAAGTGTATATTATGTATTAGAAGTATGTAAGTGTAGTATTATGTATATTAGAAGTATGTAAGGTATATTATGTATTAGAAGTATGTAAGTGTGATTAGAATGTAGATATTATGTATTAGAAGTATGTAAGTGTATATTATGTATAGAAGTATTAAGTGTATATAGTATAGAAATTAAGTGTATATTATGTATTAGAAGTATGTAAGTGTATGTATTAGAAGTATAAGTATAGAATGTAAGTGTATTAGTACAAGATTTCACAGTTTTATTTCTCAATAATAGTCAAAGAAGTACACTGTAATATATTTAATAATATAGTAGACTCTATATATCGCCTTTTAAAAGTTTAGACCTTAACCACGAGACTACCGTAAGTAAATTGGTCACCCATTCATGTAATGACCACATTCGATTACTTATTTTACCGTAAAAAAGTTTTTCTAGGTAACTTAATTAAAAGTTGCTACGTCTTATGAATATATTGGAATATATGATTGTGAAGAGTAATATGGCTCTGACACACTGACCTTTCTATTCGCAATCGATAATGTATAGAAATTAAACTGCAACATCACTGTCATGTTGTTAATATCTAGAACACTGCGCTGTCACAGTTGTTTTATTGTTTATTAAATATTAATTGAATATAACACCATATAATCCCAAATATAAATGCGCTTAATGGTTTTATAATTAAAATTATAGTTGATTTTATTATTTTAAAAACTAATCGGTTCAGGCACGCTTCGCAAGCCTGAACATTAATTTAAATAAAAGCAATGCCCTACCCAGTATGTCTGTATTTAAAAGTTACCGTTTTAGTTAAATCATATCAAATTGCTTTTAATTTTAATATTAATAACTTTAATTTATATTTTAAAGTATATATTAAAAAAAAATATTAATTTTCAAACTTTCTCATTTTGTCATTTTAAGAACTGAAGAAGCTTAGGATCCCTGGCGAAAGTCTTCGTCAATTTATTTCAATAAATTTTTAAAAAAAAAGACTGAAGTCTTCGTCAATTTAATTATGTCACAATTTAAAACAAGCAAACAAAAGCTTTAAAGTTATTAAAGTATATATCCATCAACAATGCAATCACTGCTTCTAAATTAATATTCGGTTTATATGGTTTGCCTATCATTACCGCTATAGATCTGTTCGGATTTAAAACACCGAAGATCACCAAACATGTTGATTTATTGAACTCGTCATGATCGGTCACCGAGCTTTTATAAAATTTGATCTAATAAAAACTGGTAGTTTGGCGGCTGGTAAAGACATGAAACTTGGTCATTTGTAAGATATCGTAACGGGTATATTTTAAATATATTTCAACAGAATTAATTTATTTCTATATATGACCCCAACCTCAAGGTTGATTTTTGTACCAAGTTTCATTTCGATCCAAGAAGGCGTTCGAAATTTATTGTGTCCCTTAGAAACGCGTAGGATAAAAATCTCGTTCATACATACGTACATACACACAACAGATACGATAGCGTGCTTTCAGTCATGTTAGAACCACTGCCTTCCTCATAATACAGTTAAACTCGGTACATTTCAAACTCTCATTTAGTAACAATATAACAGTAACAAATGACACCTATAAGTTTACCTTTAAAATATAAACTAAACCAAATCTTTATAAATCAACATAACAATAATAATAATTGTAAACAAACATATATGGAGATATAATTATACTAATAAAAAATACTTTTATAAAATATTCATTTTAGTGATTTAACTAAGCACCTCAAGTTATTTAATGCAAAATAGTTAAATTATATAATTTAATTTACATAGCTCAAGGGTTTTTCTCTTTTAATGTGGGCAAAATAACTTTATTGTATATTTATATTATTGTATAATTAAAAAAAATGTACTAAAATTTACTAAGAATTATTAAAAAATTATGATTTAACAACTGTATTTATGTTATTTCACGATTTAACAGTATCATATGAGTATTATGTATATAAATAAAAGTATACATGTTCTGCATAGAAGTATATGTATACCTGTCTGAATAGACAGGTGAAGGTTAGAGGACTTGTCTTGTTAAGCACGACACAGCATATAGAACACAAACATTTAGCATAAAAGTTTCTACAAGTCAAGTCCTTCAGTGGTAAAACTAAACAGTATCATGAAAAATCCAACAAAATCTCAAAAAAGCGTTATTTTAAATATTTAGAAAGAATACAAACTAAAAACCTAAAAACAAACATGATTCAACAACATCTGTGACCACGCAGTGTTCAGATATTCACAACAACCAACAGGTTCTAGTACAAAGCGCAGTGTTCTAGATATTCAACACAACCAGCCACATCAACAACATGTGACCAGCGCAGTGTCTAGATATTCAACAACATCTGTGACCAGCGCAGTGTTCTAGATATTCAACAACATCTGTGACCACGCAGTGTTCTAGATATTCAACAACATCTGTGACCAGCGCAGTGTTCTAGATATTCAACAACATCTGTGACCAGCGCAGTTTCTAGATATTCAACAACATCTGTGACCGCAGTGCGTGTGACCAGCGCCAGTGTATTCAACAACATCTTGATATCAACAACATATTCATATTCAACACCAGCGCAGTGTTCCAGATATCAACAACATCTGTGACCAGCGCAGTGTCCAGATATTCAACAACATCTGTGACCAGCGCAGTTCCAGATATTCAACAAATCTGTGACCAGCGCAGTGTTCCAGATAACAAAATCTGTGACCAGCGTGTGTTCGAGATACTCAATATTAAAATTCTAGACGCAGTTATAAAAGTAGTGTTCCTTCCTTACGCTCGAGAAAAATACACATCGAACTTGCTTTTTTTTCATAAAACGAATAAGCAAATTAATAAATATAAAACGATTATAAATCGTGATTATTTGTGAGAAATTTAAATCCTCTGGGATGGTATTAAAAATGAATACACATGTCCCACGAGACTGAAATACCAATTGCAAATAAATACAGGATTATTAGAGAATTTTGGAGAAAGAAAAAAATATATTATTTAAATACTCATTAATTAATTATATCCATAATAATTATACAATGACTATTTCATTAAAATCCATTCCTTTTTGATGTTATTTATAGGTATTAATGTATTTGTTCCTGGTTATTCTGAAATCTGTATTGTTTCTTATTTTATACGTTATTTTTGTAAACCCAACAATTATGACCAACCTAAAATATTAAAAATATTAAACTATAATGATATCAATTATATTAAACCCCATGTCCCAAAATCCTATGGAAAGTCAATCATTCTCCTTTTCATGTTCCCATTTTTTCTAACCATAAGATCTATGGGATCTACACGGTCCCATTTGTGAGAGAACTCTCGAAATAATGCTAGGAAAATGCCATGAATCCCTAGACTTATCCTAATTCCTATCCTGTCATTTTAAATATTTATACAACTCCTTTGTAATGAAACCCTTTCAGATAACCCAGTCCAGACAGATGAGATGTCATATATCAAGATCATAATCCAGATATCTGAGAAGACAGTATTTCAGAGACTAGTTCAAATCACCAGTAAATGCCTGCTAAACATAATGGTTTCAGCGGGCGAGAACACGAGGCACTAACACGCTCCTCGTATTGCTATTGCTGTCGGAGACTTCAACATCTTTGAATAAGGACATATCCATCAAATATATTTTCGTTCAGTTCTTATAGCTTATAATTCATCTATAATTTCAAATGATTCAAATTATAATTATGAGGACTCAAGCGATGAGCAATAGAGGAGTTCATCGTGGTCAATAATATTTAAGTTGTTTAATAGCTATTAAAATAAAGTAACCGAGTTTAAACAAACTACAGGGCGGCATCAGTGCCTTACAAACAAATTAATTAATTAAATACAAAAGGATTAAAACAACTAATTAAAGGTAAGGTAAATAATTGGGTTCGAGGTACCAAGGAACTTTTCATCGCCATAGGATTCGCTACGCTCATCTTCATCAATTAAGACTTGCTTCGCTCGTCCTCAGAAATTAATAACATCCGGTTTATTCCCGCCGATCACCCATCCCGGAACTGACCTCTCTTAACCGATTTTTAAGATAAAATAATCAAAGTTTCAAAATAAATAATAAGATGAATAGAATATAAATTGGTTCCAACTATAAAAATATAAATAAATTACAAAGAGAAAAATATTGAGTATCAAATATTCACAAAACATCATAAATATGCTTTGTTAGCGACTTCTAAATATAATATGCTTTGCCGTTCCAATGCAATGGCAAAGCTTTGATTTTATTCTTTGTGTCGGATTTTTTAAACAAGGGAAAATATCAAAGGAAACCGGCTGGCATAGCTCTGGCTCTACCCAGTAGCCGAGGCTACGCAGTTTTGATCTCATAAAGCCCTTTGCTTATTTTATAAACTGTGTCAGACGCACGCCCTTTTTATTAATTTTGTTTTGTCATTCTATTTTAACCTTTTTGTATGTTTTTGTATCAACTCTTTAAAACAAAATCTTCATATCGAGAGTTTGTCTAATGAAATCATTATTGTTCTACAAAGTGTCAAAAGCGTTGTTTAAACATTTTTATGAAGGGAAGCACTGCTTCTAACTTTATTTTGGACAACTAACAGTTGAATTATCATATTAAAATTATTGATCATATTATTAAGATTATTGATTATTATTATCATATTTGAATAATCATTTTAAATACTCCTCCTCACGGTGCAAGACTCTTGTCTTTTTGTGAGGAGTTCACAATTCTGTTTTTTAAGTCTAATTTAATATTTTAATACGCTGTATTGTAAAATAAATAAAAAATTCAAGCATTCCTTTCAATTTTATTTCACTAAAAAGTGGATATTTTGTAAGAGGCATTGAGGCATTTTAATCAATTGCAATTCTTAAATGTATAATGTATAAGAAATTATTTAAAAAAAATATACATCCTTTTTGTTATTATCTAAATTTAATTTAAGAAAATTAAGTCTGTTGCTAATTAATAAAAATCTGTATTCTAAAAGAAAATGTAATAAAAACAGAAGAAAGAAAGAAACAAACAAAAATAATAAGATATGTTCTAGCGAGGAGGTTTGCAGGCCGAGAGAATTTTCATTGAAATGCGTATCATCATGCTCACCAATCCATTTTTGCTCAAGTTTTAGGTGAATACTTTATGATCTAAGCTGTAGATTCTAAAGCATTGAGCAGCTTGTACACAATTTCTCCGTTGTTTGTGACCAGGGATCTCTGAAACGGTTTTAGGTCACGTCCGGACTTAAGCTTGCTATGCAACTTATTTTTTTTTATTTTTTTAGAAAATTCGCTAATAAGAAATTTTACAACACTAATTAAACTTATAAAAAGTTATGCCAATAAAAGAACAAAAAAAACTGAAGTTTTTTTTCATGGGATAAGGATTTTTTAATTTAATCTTTACGTTTGAAGAGAAATTTAAAGAAAGTAAATATATTAATAGAGAAAATAAATAAAATGTAAAACATTTCTTTCTTTTACAGTATTTTTAAAAAAATAAATACACAACGTAACCATAATTAAATTTTAAAAAGATAACTAAGCAAGAAAGGTTTATAAAAAAAAATAAATAAAAATCTAGTTCAAACTGAGACAGACGTTTAATAAAATTTAATGAGTTACGTATTGCATTAAAGTATTTTATTTTAAATTAAAAGTTTCTGAAATAAAATAACAATAAAAATTCACTATATACACTTCAGTAAAGAATTAAATATGTCTTAAAAAAGAAAAACTGCAGTTAAATATAAGTATTGTAAGTAAGAAAAATAGAGATGAAGAAAAAGAATAGAAGGAATAAAAGAAAATAGTAAAATAAAATATAACAAGAGAAATTTAACAAGAGTATGGATGTTAGTTACGGATAACAATTTTATATAACTATGAAAATGCTTAAACTCGAAATAAAGAAGTTGAAGCATTAAAATGAGAATAAAAAACAGTTTGACAGTGGGTTTGAATCAGATATAATATAAAATGGATTAGGAATAATGAGAATATGAACATGACGAGGAATAAAGAAGTGGGAACGACCATCACAAGAAAAGATTTAGAAGAAGAAATAAAAATACTGGGTACATGAAAAATAAAAATGACGACAGATATAAAATGAGGAAAAAAAACTTTATTGTGAGATGTATTTCATCATTTTGATAACGCTTTATTCATAATAGATACGAAAAATATTGTTTTGGTGAGAGTGAGGAGCAAAAGATGAATAGTTGCTATTGAAGAAGCAATGATAAATTACTTTTAGTACAAGAAACCAAGAAATACATTTAAATGTATTTTTTGAGGTAGATACGGTTGTTGTCAATTTTAATAGTTAGTTAAAAAACGGGAAATACTTATAAAGGATCAGCGAATGAGAACGCCTTTTTTTGTAAGCTTCGTTTTGGTTGTTTCGGGAATTTTCTTTATAAAAGACTGCATATAGTCTATATATACATACAGACATATATATATATATATATATATATATATATATAATATATATATATAATATAATATATATACACATATATATATTTGATAGTATATTGTTAATATTAATTTGTTTTCACAAATAATAATTTTCCTGTGCGGCCAAACACGCTTCCTTAATACGAAAATGAAGAACCAAATAATTATAATATATATAATATATATAATATATATATATATATATATATATATATATAATATATATATAACAGTGTAATCATTTTGATAGGATAATTGATTCAAAAAAATTAAAGAAGTGAATGAAAAGTGTTTACTTTACATTACTCTAAGACTTAAAAATTCACGAGGTAGGTTTTTAGGTTTAAAGAAATAAATGTTTAAACATGATAAGGCCTCCTTAAGTTAACTTAACTTAGGGATAAGTAGATTGAAAGGTTATTTCAAAACATTTTATTTGGATTATTTGAGAATGAGATTGCAATATTATAATATCAGTTAAGTAATGATCTTTACTTAACTTTTTTTAAGGAGAGAAATCCAATATGGCACCCTCCAATTGGAAAATCCAGTGAGAACATTCCTCTAAATAAGAAATACTATTAATCATAAAGACCTAAATATTGAAATTAACATCCCCAAGGTAAAACGGCTGACAAGTAACCTAAGAACTGTAGGCAAAGTAAACATTAAATGTTTCACTAATGGTATCACTAATAGTGTCAAGTTTACAACTGTTAAGAACCAGAAAACCTGTTACTTACAATTTCATTGTCCTATTTGTTGTCCTTCAAGGTCTCATTATCCTATATATTTCTCAAAACTAGCTTTATTACTTTAATAAACTGAAAATAATTGATAATCCTACCTAAAACTTTCCAAGATTATAACGTCCATAACTTCTGTCACAATTCGTTTCTCGTCAGTGCCTTCTGTCTGAAAGAATGACATTCACCCGAATAACTATTCAATGTAGGCAAATATGATTAGGAACTCCTATCATATTTGCCTACACTACAAAGGCTCCTTTTGATATATATATATATATGGTATATATATATATATAATATATATATATATATATATATATATATTATATAATTTATAAAAATATAATGATAAGTAATTATGATAACTATACGATCAATCTCCCTAAAGAAAGAGTAAAAATTAATGTTATAGTTATCACGTATGTTAGTTGTTTGGCTTTTATTTTCTATGTTAACAGAATAGAGGACATAGAAGGACTATAATACAAAGGAAATGGAGATGGGCGGGGCACTTAATAAGAGTAAAGGACGAAAAATGGAGCAGACTTATTCTGGATTGGTACCCAAGAAATTTAAAAAGAAATAAAGGTCGTCCATCCTTAAAAATGGGACAATGAAATGAGGCAATGCTGCAACCGGCGTAAAATGGAAAAGAACGGCTTTAGACAGAAATAGAGTGGAAAAAAGCTGCGTCAAAATAATTGAAAAATTTCCTACCCTTAGAATAAAAAAAAAAATAATAAAATAAAATAAAATAAATAATAAATAAACAATTACTTTATTAAATATAAAACTTAGAAATAAGTAGCTTATCCACATAAATAATATTATATAAACACATAAGTAAAATAAATAAATATATGTATATAGAAAATATGAAAAAATAAATTAAATTAAATAAAATAAAAAATATATTGATAATTACAAATTCAAATTAAATTAATGTTTAAAAATAATAAATTATATTAGAGTTATGTTCAAGTAGAAATTTATTTATTTATGTATTATAAAGTAAATAAATATCTCTGCATCATTGTAGAGCACTAAATACAAATGCTCTCTTTTACTTTACTACTTCTTTGCATATTTTTGTACTTCTTGCATGTCTTTTTAATCTTATTGGTTTTATTGCATCATTTTTCACTAGTTTTTATTTTGTATAATGCATGATTTATAAATTTCTATTTATTATCAAATTTATTTTATTTATCAAATTATTTCTTTAAAATTATATAAAAAAAAAAAAAAATAAAAAATAAAATAAATAAATAAATAAATAAATAAAAATAATAACGTTATTGTAAAATAAAAATAAAATAAAATAAAAAATAACTTTTTGATAAGTAAAGCAAATTCCAAACCTCAGCGAAAAGCTGATTTAATCTTAATGTTAAATAATTTTAAATTTCTTCTTTTGTATCTGTAATCTATATGTACATTATTGATTAATAAAAGGTATTCTATTCTATTCTATTCTATTATCACGTATGTTAGTTGTTTTGCTTTTATTTTCTATGTAACAGTTGTTATCAACTTGCTCTATTCAACATGTTTTTAAATGCAACAATATCTTTTTAAACAAATATATTTCTTATTTCTCTTTCTAATAATCATGTAATGCTGGATATGTTTTATTTATGTTATGCTTTATGTCTTGCGAGAGTGGTCTTATCAATGCTAATGAAGATGAATTCTGCTCTTATTCTTATCATCGTCTATATGGATTCATGTTGGCCAATATGCATTAAAAATGGCCTACATGGATTCATCAGCAGCTTTATAGATTTATTATTAACGCAATGTTGGATTTAAATATTAATTTTCAACTGAACGCATGTGATGAAACCAACATAGTACAAATTTTTCCAAACTACATTGTGAGAAACTCGCATATGGTCGTTTAATAAATACATTTTAAAATCTATTATTATATCCCTATCTTCATTAAAATTTAATGTTCAATTTTAAGCCTAATATTATTTCAACATACTAAAGCATAACGCAGGGCTGTGTTACCGTAATAGTATACCCGCAGTTTAGAAGGAGTTTATTAGCTCTTTGTTTTGATTTCGAAATCAAAACTTGTACAAATGTTTTCCAATTATAAGTTTATAACCTAAATATAGTGGTGTAGGCTATATCAACAAACCTTATTGAAACATCTAAACTATGAACTTACGTTTAAAACTATATTAATTAGCTGATAAATTAATTTTAAGTGTACATAATTTTTATGCAATTTAATATACCAATATTTTTATAGTTATGCTGACATGCGAAAATTAATAGAATAATTTTTTTTTTTCTCTCGTGTATATAATATATTATATAAATTATATATATATATATATATATATATATAATATATATATTATATATATATTATATATATATCTGTTGCTGGTAGTTTAGTATCATAATAAGCAGTAGTAGAATGTATATTATAATATGTATTAAACTGTTAATTATTGTTAGATTTCACACTGAAGATGGCCTTTAGATATGTTGAATGCACTCTCCCGATATAAAACTTGGTTTGATTAAATACGCATAGGGTAGGGTTTTTAGGTTCTATTTTGTTAAAATTTTATTTTGGAAATCTGTTAGGATTATGTCTTAGGATACCCCAAATATCTCCAAAATTACATTACAACTGTGATGTTAGCAGACTAAAACGTGTCTAAAATGGTGACTAAAACGGTTTCGTTAATATCTTGGTAGGAATATAAAACATTGAAAATTCTTCCAAATTTAGTTGGACGCTAAGTAAATTGTTTAAAAATAGGTTTCTTCTAGTCACTAGTTTGATCTCCATTTTACCTAAAATTACCTATATTTGCATTTCTTTACAACGTAAACGAACTATCTTTGACACGAAATTGTTCTATATGCACTACCATAATTTAAAACAAGTTATTATTCTGTATTCCCAAATTCAAGTTAATTATAGCCGTAGAGCGCTGGCCAGGTATTTTTTATGAGAAATCAGGAATTTCTCATACAACCGTTATAGAACACTCTTCCGTTCAGAAGTCGAAATAGAGAAGAAAAGAAAACTTTGGAGAGTGTTGTCAAACCAGTTCTTCTATACGGCTGTGAAACGTGGACGCTAACAAAGAAAAACATTAATAAACTACGTGTATCGGTACGAAGAATGGAGCGCAGCATGCTGAAGGTTACTTAAGGATTATAGATCGAATACATGGTTAAGAAGGAACTCCGGAATAGAGGACATAGGAAGGACTATAATTACAAAGGAAATGGAGATGGGCGGGGCACTTAAAAGAGTAAAGGACGAAAGATGGAGCAGACTTATTCTGGATTGGTACCCAAGGAAATTTAAAAAGAAAATAAAGGTCGTCCATCCTTAAAATGGGACAATGAAATGAGGCAATGCTGCAACGGCGTAAAATGGAAAAGAACGGCTTTAAGACAGAATAGAGTGGAAAAGGCTGCGTAAATATATATGAAAAAATTCCTAACCCTTAGAATAAAAAAAAAAAAAATAATAAAATAAAATAAATAAATAAAATAAATAAACAAATTACTTTATTTAAATATAAAACTTAAGAATAAGTAGCTTATCCACATAAATAAAGTATTATATAACACACATAATAAAAATAAATAAATATATGTATATAGAAATATGAAAAAATAAATAAATAAAATAAAATAAAAATATATGATAATTACAAATTCAAATTAAATTATATGTTAAAATAAAATATTATATTAGAGTTATGTTCAAGTAGAAATTTATTATTTTATGTATTATAAAGTAAATAAATATCTCTGCATCATTGTAGAGCACTAAATATCAAAATGCTCTCTTTTACTTTACTACTTCTTTGCATATTTTTGTACTTCTTGCATGTCTTTTTAATCTTATTGGTTTTATTGCATCATTTTCACTAGTTTTTATTTTGTATAATGCATGATTTATAAATTTCTATTTATTATCAAATTTATTTTATATCAATTATTTCTTTAAAATTTATATAAAAAAAAAAAAAAATAAAAAAATAAAATAAATAAATAAATAATAAATAAAAATAATAATCGTTATTGTAAAATAAAAAATAAAATAAAATAAAAATAACTTTTGTGATAAGTAAGCAAATTCCAAACCTCAGCGAAAGCTGATTTAATCTTAATGTTATATAATTTTAATTTCTTCTTTTGTATCTGTAATCTATATGTACATTATTGATTAATAAAAGGTATTCTATTCTATTCTATTCTATATCACGTATGTTAGTTGTTTTGCTTTATTTTCTATGTAACAGTTGTTATCAACTTGCTCTATCAACATGTTTTTAATGCAACAATATCTTTAAACAAATATATTCTTATTTCTCTTCTAATAATCATGTAATGCTGATATTGTTTTATTTATGTTATGCTTTATGTCTTGCGAGAGTGGTCTTATCAATGCTAATGAAGATGAATTCTGCTCTTATTCTTATCATCGTCTATATGGATTCATGTTGGCCAATATGCATTAAAAATGGCCTACATGGATTCATCAGCAGCTTTATAGATTTATTATTAACGCAATGTTGGATTTAAATATTAATTTTCAACTGAACGCATGTGATGAAACCAACATAGTACAAATTTTCCAAACTACATTGTGAGAAACTCGCATATGGTCGTTTAATAAATACATTTTAAAATCTATTATTATATTCCCTATCTTCATAAAATTTATGTTCAATTTTAAGCCTAATATTATTTCAACATACTAAAGCATAACGCAGGGCTGTGTTACCGTAATAGTATACCGCAGTTTAGAAGGAGTTTTATTAGCTCTTTTTTGATTTCGAAATCAAAACTTGTACAAATGTTTCCAATATAAGTTTATAACCTAATATAGTGGTGTAGGGCTATATCAACAAACCTTATGAAACATCTAACTATGAACTTACGTTTAAAACTATATTAATTAGCTGATAAATTAATTTTAAGTGTACATAATTTTTATGCAATTAATATACCATATTTTATAGTTATGCTGACATGCGAAAATTAATAGAATAATTTTTTTTCTCTCTGTATATTATATATATATATATAATATATATATATATAATATATATATATATATATATATATCTGTTGCGGTAGTTTAGGTATCATAATAACAGTAGTAGAATGTAATTATATATGTATAAAACTTGTTAATTATTGTTAGATTTCACACTGAAGATGGCCTTTAGATATGTTGAATGCACTCTCCCGATATAAAACTTGGTTTGATTAAATACGCATAGGGTAGGGTTTTTAGGTTCTATTTTGTTAAAATTTTATTTTGGAAATCTGTTAGGATATGTCTTAGGATACCCCAAATAGTCTCCAAAATTACATTACAACTGTGATGTTAGCAGACTAAAACGTGTCTAAAATGGTGACTAAAACGGTTTCGTTAATATCTTGGTAGGAATATAAAACATTGAAAATTCTTCCAAATTTAGTTGGACGCTAAGTAAATTGTTTTAAAAATAGGTTTCTTCTAGTCACTAGTTTGATCTCCATTTTACCTAAAATTACCTATATTTGCATTTCTTTACAACGTAAACGAACTATCTTTGACACGAAATGTTCTATATGCACTACCATAATTTAAAAACAAGTTATTATTCTGTATTCCCAAATTCAAGTTAATTATAGCCGTAGAGCGCTGGCCAGGTATTTTTTATGAGAAATCAGAATTTCAACGTTTCTTTGAAATGGCAGTTGTCCGTTTCAAATTTATGAAACTCTTCCGATAATTAATGAAGAGAGCCAAATGAAAGAGGACTCTTAGGAGTCCTGCTTAAGAAATGTTTCCTCCTCCATTTTCTTCTAATAGCAATAAAAAAATACCCTGAGAAAATTTGTCCGAATAACTTACGAAAATGATATGTTATAAACCATCTCGTAGGAAACTAAGTGTATTTAATAATACATTTGACAGCTTTCGGCCAAATTTTCATTTTCTTTCCCAAGGGGCTTACTTTCTATTTGTTGTTAGAAGAAAATGATAGAGGAAACATTTATACAGAAAGTTGTCTTCTTTCATTTTGATCTCTTCATTATTTGTCGGGAAAATGGTATACTTTCAAAGATAAAGTTGAAATTCTGATTTCCTATCAAAAGAAATAACTACCAGGCCAGTGCTTTGCGGCTGTGTAACGTGCGATTTTGGATAAAAATTTGTTCCATAGTTGACTACATCATATCCAAAAGTGATTTGGGATAATAACTTGATCCATAGTTGACTACATCATAAAAAGTGATTTGGGATAATAACTTGACCATAGTTGACTACATCATATTTAAAACCAAAAGTCATAATGTTTGATCGATTTGCCGTAGAGTTATGGTAGGGACAAGAAATAATTTCTTGTCTTTTTAAGTATAAAGTTGGTACGTTACAAGATTTTAGAAATTTATAAGGTGATTCTATTTTTACATGTGTCAGTGGTTTACAGGTTATAGTCCGCAATTGACGTCTTTGCAGGAATAAATAGTAAATTTTCTATGTTGATCACCTACACCGATTCCTGCAATGACGTCACACGTTATTCATGTGTGACGTCATGTGAATAATCGCGTTTGGTTTGTTTACATCGAATTGAATCGCCTTATAAATGTCTAATATCTCGGGTTTGTTATTGTGAAATAGTTTGTTTACATTGTAAAAATTGTTATTGTTAAAGGCATGTATACATGTTTTAATAAATAGTACCTCTTTATTTCTCATTGATACTGTGTTTTATAAAATATTGGTTTAATTTTTCAAAATAAATTTAGGAATCACGGTCTTAATAAAAATAACGAGTCACAAGTTCTTCCTATTCCTGTCTTTATGTGATAAATATGAAGAGAAAGCAAAGAATACAAATAACAACAAGAAGCAAACCGCCATCTTTTACGGCCTCTGTATTATAATTCAGCAAAATCACATTTATAGTCTTTAGTGTAAGTGTATTGTAAATATTTCTGTAAAAATATAGAAGTAATATTTGGTGAAAAATTGACAGGTAATGCTTTAGGTAATGGGAGGCAATCCTTAAGGTAATAGTATTTCCTAAGTAGGGTAAAGGTTTACATTTTCTTATCTAACCGGCCCCCAAGTACTGAATAAGGGTAGTCAGAGTGTTACACTTCATTGTCCTGCCCTGCAAAATAAATCCATTTTCTGAATAACTAAAAACATTTAAAAGTGCGTTATAAAAACATGAAAAACTTAACTTCTTGAGGCGCTTTTAAAAAGTAATAATAACAATTTTAATTTAGAAATACAAAAATATATTATCAGAAGTCTGTCTGTTTTTTACTATTACTGGTGTTTTCTGCATTTTAATTAGCCAATTATAATCATAAGCTCCTCCCGAATTGACACGAACATTAGAATAATCTCATTGTAATTTTGTTATATAATCAGCCATAACGAATCTGATTGGCTCCTTTTTGTATTTTAATAAGCCTATAAAGAATTTGATTGGTAGTTTTGTATTCTAATGAGGCAATAAACTACCTGGTTTCTTGCTGTTATATTACAATAATACAATATATATTTAGATTTGTACTTTTTGTACTGTGATGAGCCAATATTCACAGATACGGTATTTAAGTGAGACTTCGCACCTATATTTATTGTTCGAACTGTAAGGATTATTTATCATCCTCTATTTTGCAACAGCTAGCGGTGATGATGGGCTATTGTGGCGTTGTTGGTTGAAAGCTCTTTGCTGATAATAATTATTTACATGGAAAGATTTAGTTTTATAATAATACCAATATCTAAAGTCTACTTTCATATTGTGTTAAACTAAAAATGTTTGAAATTTTTTAAATAAGTCAACTCAGCCATGTTAAGTATTTTGTCAAGTTAGCAGTATAGTACAATGATAGAGTCTGTAACTTATATATGCGGGCTATTAAATTAACTATAGGAAGGTCGTCATGAGCAATCCATAATCGTAGAACCTCTCATAAGAGTTATTTGTCCACCGTATAAAGATTCCTTGAACCCATATAGGAAGTCAGTAAGGAGCATTTTTGAAAAGCATTTGGTAGATGAAACGAGTTGGACATCAATTAATTTTGTGCCAAAATCCATTATTATGTTTAACTCTCCTTTATTTAAATTTAACCATCTCCTCTCTTATCTAAAAGATAACATAAACATTAAAAGATAAATTCAGAATAATCGCCGTACATTATAAATGAAAATCAATGTCAAATACATTTAATGAAAACAAACAATCAAATTTATAGATGAATTATGAACTACATTGATATCAATTTTTAGATTGTAGCACTTTAACATGAACGCTTATAACAGATAAGTAAGAAAAGTTTAATTTCATAATTCATCCAGTTTTCAGTAACTTGATTAACAAGAGGCGTAAAATAATAAGTTTAACAAAATAAACCTAATTAAAATAATTTAATTTTAAAGAACAATTTTTTTCACAGCCAGTGAAATTACTTTTACAAAAAGTCTACATAATTAAACATCTCTCAAACAATAAAACTTTTTTTTATTAAAATAATACTTTTTGGCACGTTGATGAAGGTATGAAACAAAAAGAATTTGATGTAGATATATATTATAATATATAATATATATATATATATATATATATATATATATATATATATAATATATAATATATATATGTGTGCTAAAGGATTTTAAAGGATTTATAAGAGAAATGAAAGTCTTTCTCTCTAACAGAATCCAAGGGAGAGAAAAAAGGGTTTTCCTAAGCTAATGAATTTTATTAAAAAATCTCTCATTTAAAAGAAAATAAGTGAGGGTATGAAAGGCAACCGAGCAAAATATAAGTTTATATGATGAAAATAAATTCTTTTTGTTAAAGAATAATTAAGTATGATTTTTTTAGAAAAAATGAAAAAGTTGTTTAAGGTTATGTTTAAATACTTGTTGTCTAAGGTGTTTGCTGGTGTGTCTGGTGGGTCCTAAACTGTTTGTCATATATCATATCATTGTGTTATCATTCAATTAGTTTTTTAGAATGTTGGATTTGATAGATTGACACACACACACACTCTCACTAGCAGACAAAGATACACACACACACACGCATAGAGACAGACAACTTATTAAAAACCTTTTAAGAGGTCTTAAAAACACCTACAACAGATAATTAAGGTAACATGCTGGTTTGGGTTTCCATGCAAGTACAATACTTTTCCTATGTACCTGCGGTATGAATACGGAAAAGCATAAAGCAACCTCGAAAGCAGAAGTCTCAACTGATTTCAAATGAAACTAAAGAGTGAAGTATAATATTACATATGATTAGTGACATAGATATGCGGTGACAGATAGAATTACTTCAGAGTATAGATTAAAGAAATACAGATATACGTATATACTGCTGATTTAAACAAAGGAGTCGTATAGATTGACACGTATTGGGAGATGAGAACAAAATAAGGTCTCTCCACAAATGTTTCAACATAATATATATATATATATATATATATAATATATATTATATATATATATATATTATATATAATATTATATATATATATATATATATATATGTTGTGTGTGTGTGTGTGTGTGTGTAATATCCGTTTGTAGCAATTTCTAAATAAGTCACTAGATTTTTAGACATTACGAGCTCCGGCAATGCAAACCAGAAATGATTTTACACGTGTAAATTTAAAATCAATATACTCCGGTGAAATCTGAGACAAAAATGAAATCTGTTTTATTTCCTAAATGTAGATTTATTGTGCTGCATTGGCTTTTCCTAAGATGTGGATTATTTCATGAGGATACTGACGTCATAACATGTAATGTTTTTTTCAATCAGTGTTTTCATCCAATCAATTTTAATCGCCAGTGAATCAGTTTGCCAGTCAGTGTCAAATAGGTTAAGCTGGGGTATTCATATATCTATAGCTATACAGAGGTATAGTCTAATTAAGAAATCAATAAGATTGGCCTGATTTGAAATTGAGGCCGTGGTTTAACATATAAAAATAACCTTATTGGCTCCCTTGCTTTATTTTCCTACATTGTCAACTGATGTTAGCCGTGTGTCGTATTATAGGACCGTGCAATTTTGAAGAAATAAGAGCAAGGTATGAAGAGCACCGAAAGATCTTTTAAACCAAATCTGTTTTACAATTTTTGACCTCGCTAAAATAATATGTACAGAGCATGAGGGGGGGGGGGAAATATCCTCGAAATGTTTCTTAATGTTGATGTTACTCTAGTGGCTTCTAGAGTGAATAGAATCACTGCCATGTTCCTGCCATGTTATCATCCATTAACATTTTATAATTAGATGTAAAATAAGAATTTGAGACTATTTTAAAACGTGAGAACCGGTCATATGTAACACAATGTTATAATGGTTTCTCGATCCCTCATTATCAGTAGTTGCATGCTCGGTGAACCGTAAGTAGGAATAAAACTAATCACTAACGAGAAGAAATCCTTTCACATGCACCTATTTGTCATTGTAATACTGTGACATTTTCATTTCCATTGTAACACTGATTGCAATGTATCAGCCTCAATCTTCTCTCTCTAATAGATACACATTATAAAGACACACGCATTATTATAAAGATACTTTATAATAATGTTTATCTCATTGGAGCGTTTCGATTAAACTATGTTTATCCAATAGATTTCTTGCAAATGGAAAATTTGCAAGAAAATGGAAAAAAGTCCAGGTTTTTGTAACCGTCACCTTAGGAAGTGATTTGCTTTTGCACCTCTACTTCCTAAATGGAGGGATAAGTATTGAATCAGCAAAAATGTAACTACATTTCATCAATCGACGTTTCAGAACCTAAAGATCCCAAACTTGACCACAAATTGGTCTCTATTGAAAAAATGTACGTGTGAGTGGAAACATTTCTTGTAAACAAACTTAAACACAGCTTAAACGGCTGATGTCATTTCAATGAAACTTGGCACATAACCTATAAGAGAAAAAACTGAATAGATTTTCGGGTTAATCCTAAAGGAAGTATCAAAATAAAAGAAATGACTAATCAAGTTGTAATTTGTGGATCATGTGTCAATCCACAAAATTTTATTTAAATTTAGATCGTATTTTAAAAATATCGACCTTTAAATTTTCGAATTTTGACGGCCTATAACTTTTTTCTTCATTTTTTTGACGTACGACGTATTGTCAGATTGCATAACATAAATCAAACTAATAGTGTAAATTTCTTCTCAATTTATATTTTAATTTTTAAGTCATATAATTATTAATAAGTAAAGTTTTGCTTTCCAAGTAGTTAGCTTGCTGGTTTTTTATTTAATCCGGTTGGAAAATTCAGTACTATATTCTTTAATTAATTATGCACTGGGATTATTACCGTTACAGTTTTGAGATTTTATGAGTAGAAGTAGGATTTTTAGACTAAGTTAGATTATCCTAACGTTATTTTAATTATTTATTCATGAGTATGCCTGGGGTCAGAAGAAATATAGTCTTTAAAGAAGTTAAAAGTTTTTATTTCAGTCCCATCCAATGTCTTTAAATAAATTAAAAATTATATACAATGGTGACGAAGACTAATAATATAAAGAAATATTTCTATGAGATCGATTGCTGCACTTAGATGGGGGGGGGGTGCAAAGCGCATACTATAGTAAATATATACAGTTAACTTTCTCTTATTTACAATAAAATATATAATTTATTAGCTGTGTGTGAGGAATGGTATAAACAGAATAGTTGTCGCGTTCCAGATGACTTGCCAATTCCATGACCTTTTATTTTAGCGAAAATGACATGTAGACAAACAATCGCGTTCCGCATTGTATTCAAACGCTGGATTGAATGACACCATCGCTATTTTAGTGTTCAGTCAACAATAGAAACTTGATTAGAATGTAAATGAGATAACAGTTCGAATTTATTTAAATGCACACGTGTGCCTTACCTATGCTTAGTAAATTATTGTAAAGGGTAATTTAATTTTCTCTTCTGAAACTCCGGGTGCAAAAAATTGACGCTTACGTTTCTTTGTTACTTGTGCAAGTTTCAGTGGACTTCACATTGTCATAACATTTTGAGAGCAAAGGCGAGTGTTAATGGAGTTCATCTTAATAAAAGATGAAGTCTCTCCACAGGGAACATATGGCTGTGCCTGCATAAGTGCAAACGACATTTTACTCCAATAACTTCTTGGGAAAATTCTTTAATGTTGTACACTAAGGAACTTCCAGTACTTCACATTTTAGTGAAATAACTTTGGCCAAGAAGATTTTAGCTAAGACAGTTGTAAAAGCTGCAATCGCTATTACAATTACATTTAGCATTTAGCTAAATAGCAATTTTATAAATTGTTGCAACATTTAAATAAGTTCATTTAGCACTTTGTAATTATCTGACACGTTTTTATCATGATGTCTGTCTATCTCTGCGTGAGTCTATGAGTCTGTGTCACCCATAACTCTAGCTGCTTGTGTTAGAGAAATAAAAGTCAAACATAATGTTGATTTTTGTGTAATGAGATAAGTATTAGCTTTGTGAAATCTCAGTACAATCCGAAACGAGTCCGAAGTGGCAAAACCGAGGTCCCCCGCCCAACAGCCCCCGTAATCAGTGTCATTTAAAATTGTTTAATGAATGATGGTAATGAATATTGTGTAATGATTGAATGAGTTGAATTTTGACGCTAGAAGTTTTTCCATTACTGAAGTTACAGTGAAACCCCGACGTTGAAGGGAAAATCTAAAGTAAATTGATTTTTACGTATAATGTCACGTTACCCTGCCGTGCCAAACTCCATTTTAATTATATTTCCAGTTTTATTCTTTTTTCAATAATAATAATTAGTTTTGTATGTTTTTATTTTTTAATTAAAATATGATGGTTGTAGAATTTGGCCTGGTAGTAAACTGGAGGGTAGTTCTAGCCCTCACTGCGGGGGGTATTCCAATGACGTCATTACGTCTATTTTGTGACGTCACAACCCAACTATGTAGTGTATTTTTTAGATATCGAACCCAAGGGGGGGTCCAACTTTACCTGCCCAATATCTGCCACCCCTTACCCCAACCCATATCGTCTTGTAGTTCCTGTCTATACATCATAGGACTTAATAAAAATCTAATCTTACTACAAAAGCAGATCCTTTTTTCTATCAATTTCTAATATTCAAGGATAATTTTCTGGGAAAAAATTATTGAAGTATTAACCTCGATTTTCGCATTATATGACGATCGGTAAAGCGATATGATGATCAGTATGACGATATAATGATTATCAGTATGACGATATAATGATTATCAGTATGACGATATAATGATCGATATGACGTTATGATGAAAAGTAACTTCACTCAAATCAATAAAAATAAGTTGTTGGTGTTTAGAACTTACACAACTTCAAGTAGTAATGGTAAATGAAAAAGAGGGCATGAATTATCTAGCAAGTAGGTTGCGTGGTTAGGCCCCTAGCAATTAGGCTGCGTGGTTAGGCCCTTTTTACAAACACTTTTAGATGAAAGATACATTATTACTTTACTTTTTAGCATGAAGTGATAATATGATTACTTAAATAAACAAACCTCCATCAGTCTCTTGGTAGATCCGCGACGTCCGCTAGAAATGACGGCGAAGCGGCCTTATTATTTTTTTCAAATTACTAGTTATCAAAGGTGAATTATTGCAACATTAGCGAATATTCAAATGTGTTAGTAAAATACTGATGTTTATATAAAATATGTTGAGATATAATCAGGACAAAGACTGATATATTGAGATTTGATCTTTCTTTTCAGACTTATGTAGCACCACATTTCCTCAAATATTTTGCAGGATAAGATAAGTTCTATTGAATTTGTAAATATTTTCCGTCAGTAATAGTGGGTCATCAGTGGTCATAGTGGGTCATCAGACATATTGCATCAATAGAAACAAAATGTGGTCTGTACTCTTATTGGTCCAATGTTTCGTTTTAATCTAAGAAAGCATTAAAAAGTTATCTTTATATTGAAAAGTCTGAGGCATAACCTGTGCGTGAACTACCTCACGTGGAAGTAGGAATTGGTACGCTCTAAGTCTAATCTAAAGTTGGAGACAATGTAATTAAAGAATCATTTTATATAGACTGAGAGCGGAACCTGGGATGGCTTACAAACATATATACCACCTGATATAAAAAAAAACTGTTTGTTTCACAGTAACACAATTTATTTTTTGATACGAAATTTTAAATTTACATTAGTCATAATTTTAGTGTAAAAACGATGTATATTTGTGTAATTGGTCTTGCCGTCTATCCATTTAGCTACATAATTTTAATGAAAATTTATATTTCATACTATTCGAGAGGAATTAAATACTTTCATCCGAACAACCTCATTCGCGTCATTTTTTAATAAAAATTCGTTATAAGGTTGAAGTAGAAAAGTTTAGGTGGATTATCAATCCGACAGATGTCACACTGGCTCTCTCGTGTATTTTATTTTGTTTTTCTTGGTAGCAATTAGTAATTGACAGATAATCATTAACGGGAATGGTTCAGGTCAAAGCGCAGGTAAGTTAAGTAATTACGGGAATGGTCTGAAACATTCATCTCGCAAGTTTCTTCGTGCTTACATTATTTAATAATTACAATAATATAAAATAATAATAAATATATTTAAAAATAATTAATATTGTTGATAATAAAAAATAAATCAAAAAGGATTTAATAAATAACATGATTATTTAAGAAAAAAAGTTATAACGCCAATACATCACAATATATTTTATTGTGATTCACGAAACCAATAAATAAATCTGATCCAGAGCACACTCAAGTTTGAGCTGTCTGAGGTGTAATGCGCTGCGCACTACTCGTTGTATTCATGACGTTACATTTTCTTATTTGCACCACTTTTAATTTTATCGTTTGACATATAGAACTTTTCTAAACATTTAGAAATTTGCTTATCTCAAGGCAATATGTCGCTTACAAAACTACTATAACTACGATAAACTAGCATAGCATAAGAATTATGAGGCCACGAAGCAGCCAATACTCGGAAACGCAAATAGCTCGGAGTGGCCTCCAAGGCCGCTACGACATGGCGTAGCGGTTAAGAGGCCGAAACAGTCTTATTTTTATAAAAAGTAAACAAGACTAAAGTTCTAAACTACAGAATAAAATGTAAAAATAAACAAAGTTTAACCATCGTCATAAAACTTTAAATAAGTAAAAAGTGAATTTAACTTGAAAGTATCAAAATAAAAAGGAAAAAGTTTTTTTTGCAAAAGAAAATTCGTAGCAAAGAGAAAAGGAAAAGTTTGCAGCTTATCATATTGTCTTGTTCAATTTTCACCTCTAAAAGCCATCTTACAACCAATAGAAAGCACCACTTTGCGTCAATATATCAATCAAAGTTAAACTTATTTGTCAGTTTAAATAAAACTTTTTCAACTTGTCTGTTACTGTATCAATCAATACACGTTTTCCTTTAGCACAAGTTACGTACAATTTTCCAAAGTCTTAGGGATTCAGGATGAAAACTCCTCACCTGTCCTATATACACGGACTTATGTGTGTGTGCATCCTGCAAAAATTTTATTTAAATGTTAGTAAACATTCTTATACTTATATCAAGTGTTTATGGGTATTTTTGCAGAAGTGAGAATTATTTTAGAAAGACATTTATGGAATACTTACTTACTTACTTACTTACACACACACACACACACATGAAAATTCAGTATAAAGGAAATTCGCTAAAAGAAAGTAAATTTAAAAAATTCATAAAAATTAAGAAATATGGAGAGTTGACGTAAAGGGTTATTAAATAATTAACAAAGATCTTCATTTTAAAGAAATTCCCGGAGGTGCTCAAGGAAAAGTCTTGTTGCCAGTTTTTTTTCTTCTTTCTTAATTTATTGAGTAAAGGTATAATGAAAATTTAATTTGATTTTCCTCAGTGTACTCAACGGTAACAAAAGGTTTCATTTTTTAAGAGCTTTTCTTTGTTTATCTATGATAATCCCAAGGCGTCGTATGCTGCACTACGGAGATGTTTAAACAAGTTTTTTGTATAAAAAAATTAGGGTTGTGAAAAGATTTAGAATTGTTTAGTTTTTCTCTAAGGTTCAATAATAGACTTAATTATTTATGAGTTGAATTGAACTCTTGACTGCCTATAGGTGCATAGTTCATGCTTGCTTCGCTCGCTCTATTTATAATTGGGATATAATAAATGTGTATAATAATATTAACGTAGACGGTTTATTGCAACATTGTATATAATTTATTATAACGTAGTTAGTTAAATACAATGTAGATGTTTAATTATATTAAACATAGTTAATTATAAAGTAGACGATTCACTTCGACGTCAATATTGACTTGATTTGTTTTATTTAAAACTTTGTTGAATAAAATATGTTTAGATAATACATTTTTACTAATAATATTATTTATAGTATGCTTTTTAAAAATAGTATGCTTAGAATACAAGTAATGTTTTTTTATTATACGGTCACAATCTAATTATTGTATATAAACTGCGTAGGCTAATAAAGTAAAATGAAACATAAATATACAATTTACAAATATTATTCATAACTAGAATAATAATCCACAAGATGGGCGAATTTCCTTTGAAATGCACGCTTGTGTCCTCTAAACTCTATTCCTTGCTTAAATGATAGGTTCTTCATTCATAACCTAGAGCAGTAGTCAGTAGTATTAGTAATAGTTAACTAGTCAATTATTTTCTGAATTGGCAAAGTAAATGCCATTATGCGTGCCATGCGTTACACTAAATTCCTTCTCCACCCCTACTCCGAAATCATAAATGCGCAAAATTATTACTACACCACCAATCTATTGAGTTAGTAGTTTGCCAACTACTAACAGATTTCCTGATTTCGTTTTGTCTTCATAAATTGGTTTCAATAGATCTTTAATCCAAGTAATCAGAAACAAAGCCTCATTCGATTCAGCTTACCAAAAAAAAAAAAAAAAATAAGTATAGACCTTTTCCTAGCCTTCAACTAAAAACCTAAACACAAGCATACCGAATGAGAGTTACTAAAACCCAAGTGAGTCAACTATCTACATATATACACTGTCTTAACTCGATTGCACTAACTTTCATTTTTTTTTAAGAAAAATGTGATGACTCAGAAAATTTGTTTCTTCCGGGCTGAACAATTCAAGTGTGATGAGTTAGTCAGTATCAAAGGAACCAAGAACACGGTCGCCCCGCAAAACCAATAATTTATTAACAGAGTGTTTTCAAACCTCTATGAGGTCATCATTAGTGCTTGTACAAAAAAGCATAAAAATAAATAAATAAATGATACATTTGTATGTAAATTGTCATGAGCATGATTTGCATTCTAATAATGAACTTTTGGTAAATCGAAAAGGCTCTACAAGTGAACAATAATTTTTGTTTATAAACTATTTTCTTCGTTTTCCTGAAACTGTCAAAAAAGTTAATTTAATCATAGTTTGCATTTCTTTATTGAAGTTAAAATAAAACACAATGTCATGTGAAGAGTATTATTTTGATTCATAGAATAAATAATGAGATATATAGAGTTGCAGATGTAATGTCATGCAAAGCACGGGTAGACTTCGTGTGTTGTGGGAGGAGGACACCTGTAGAGCGTCATGTTACACTACTCAGTATCCCGAATCTTAATATTAAACCTTAATATAATTTGAAGTATTAAATTTTTATTACATATTTATATCACTTGTTGCGTAACGAAACACTTAAGGGTGGGCTGGTGTTGTATTTTTCGTATTCTCCAAAATGATCTGTTCCTCATAGTATGAATGACTCGAGCCAAAAGACACTGCGTTTTAAAGTTTTGAAGTCAAGCCGACGATTTTGTTCCTACATCCTAAAAAAGGAGGGGAGCAAAAAACCTAATATTCACTTTTTCATCAAACGTCGATGTTTCTGCACTTTTTTAGAATCACTAAAATTAAAAAACTTGGTGTATGTGTATGTATGAGTGTATGTATAAATGTATGAGTATATGCACGAGCACATTTTTTTTAAACACGCAATAATTTAAACGGCTGATTCAATGTCACTGAAAACTTGGCCCACAAATCGAGTTTGATAAGATAAAACTCAAAACTTGGTTTTGAGTGGTCTAACTCCAGACTGCCTTTCTTCGATTTAGCCATAGACAACGAAACTCTACTTAACATTTGTTGAATGCCGACCGCACTTTAGAGTTTCCGGTTATTTATCACGTTTTTTCGGCATTTTGGTCGCCTAGAGAGGTCGGATTGACTCCAGACTAGTTCCATTTGATTTAGCGCGAAAAATATAATAATATAATAGGATACATATATAAGAACATATTTTGGTGCGAAAAATTGTAAACCCCCATTTTACTGATTTTGCAAATTTCGCTGACTCAAGAAACCGGGTTAATGACGTCATAAATCGCTGATTTGTGATCGTATCCTATCCAAGGTTGATTTTTTTACTAAGTTTGAATTAAATATATTAATAATTGAGAGAAAGCGTGTTAACAACAAATACATACAAATTTGCCAGAAATACAGACACACACAAGCACAGATAAAGTTATTTTAAAACCTATTTTTTCCAGATGAGGGACGGCTTTTAATCAAACATCTAGGTCCAACCATCGCCACTAGCCACTTCATTGGCGAAATTTCCTAAGAAAATCTATCTAATAATAATTAACTAACACAGTATAAATATTTTTATGCAATATATCTTTAACAGAAGTATTCTTGCACCATGACAGTATTTTCTTTTAATCCGGCTCAATTTTCTCTTCTAGACCAGTATTTCCCACCCCGTATTAAACCTTTTAACATAATGGTTTTCAAGTTCAAAGGAGCAGTGCTCTTCTAAGCTACCATTATTTTTATATGGACAGGCAGTCTTAAAGCCAAGCATATGACTTTGATATCGAAATAAAATCTTATTTAATGTTACTTATATGTTAACTTTAACCAAAAACATTACTATAAATAATATAACTGTTTACACATTAAGGTATTTATACATTACCAAGACCAATACAACTTTTAATTCAACAGTTTACTGGTTTATTTTTACTTTTCCTCATATATACCGTATAAGAAAAGTATTGTGTTTGCAGAAAAATTCTAAACCGGGATGAAACCGGAATTATCTCAGGTTTTTAACTTCCTCAGTGGTATTCACAAGTTGTCTGTCTGTATTGTGTGTGTGTGTGTGTGTGTGTCTGTTATCATCGTAGCACCAGTGTATTTATGCTAGAGAGTTGAAACTTCGTACAAAATCAGTCTACCACTGTAGTCGTGCTATTCGGAAAATAATTGTTTAATTAACCCGCAATAACTTAGCGAAATTTTTCTGCTATCGGATTGAGATTTGGTACGTATGTAGCCATGTATAAGATTAACATATGTGACAAGTTCAACTTATTATCAGCATTAGTTACATTTTTATTAAATGACTTGAGTACGTTTTTAAAAAATTGTGAAAAATCAGAAAATAATTAAATTAAGTTGAAATTTTGTACTAGTGTATTTTTGTACTAAGTTTCGCTTCAATACAACAAGCATATCTATGATTTTTGGGTATCTTACTGCTTAATCGTAAAAGTTAGGCAGCATTGAGCGTGGGTATGTGACCACTGAATATGAACCATTCTTAGACGAAGCGAGCCCAAAAGACATGTTGCTGTATAAATTTATTGAATTGTATATTCTGAGGACGAGCGAAGCGAGTCCGAAGCTGGGAGGATGAGCGTAGCGAATTCGATGTGATGAGGAAATGGTCTAAGGTACCCTGTACCCAATTTTTTTACATTGATTTATCGGTTCATTTTTCATGGTGTTAACTGTCATAAATGACAGTAAAAATTCAAATTATACAAATTATATATAATTGTTTATAAAAAAAAATAGCTCATCACAACGGATTCTCTACGCTCATCCTTCAGCTTCGGACTCGCTTCGCTTGTTCTCTGAATATACAATTCAGTAAATTTTATACTGCAACATATCATTGGACATGTTGAAAAGTCGCGAATTAATTTTTACGTTTAAATCTTTAAGAAAATCATATTTGGAGCTACGATGGTAAAAGAGTCAAAGACAACAATTTATAGAGATCTTGGAGCAAACTACTTAGGATGTCTTGTAGACACCCAAAACACACCCAAAGGCACCAAAAACTTAGTTTAAATCTCAGTTTTATTTTTAGCGCAAACAATACCTTGCTCATATACTACATTATTAATGAGGAAAAGTAAAAAAAAGGTATAAAGAATAAAAACTTTATTTCATTTCATTTTTATAACAAAAACAGTTTTTAGGGTTCAATGTAAAAAATATCACAATACAGTTTATTCTTGTATCCTTTAAAAATATTAAATTTTTAAATTACTTGAATGTTATTATTACATTACATGTTTCATGTAAAACGTAATAACACGAAGCAACATAACATGAACATACCTTCTAACAACATGTTTGCATTTTTATTATCTAATTATAAACTCGTGTAGAGAACTGAGCTCATAAGAGCAACGAAATTAAAGCTCGAAAAACATCTAATTTTTATTTAAATTGAATGTTTAATTTAATCAAACAGTTGGTTTCATTGAGAAACATGGAAGAAACAAGCAAACGCAGCAAAGTTACGGCTACGGCTAAATATAGAGCGTCATGCAGGTTTAGTGAGTATTATATTTAAAAACGTTTTGGTTTAAACAAACCTAAGGAAAATATACAGACGATTTCATCTGATTACATGAGAAACAATTTCCTTGTTCACACGCGGGGTTTGTTGATGAACCCCCTTGCGGGTTCAACCCCAACTGTTCACACGATATTTTTCACCAATAGTTTCGAGTCGACCTTGATAAAAAATGGGTTTTTTTACGACCCCCGTATTCAATCCCGTTCATACGACATACTTTGAACCCCCAGCCAAATTCCACGTGTTTACGATGTAAATGCTATCTTTAAATTTTGTAAACATGCTTTTCTGTAACATTAAAATTTATATTTTTCTAGCCATGGGGCGAGATCGGTAACTAGTTTTTTTTTTTTTTTTTTGCCCGGATTACTCGCTTCGACATCTAGGTCCTTAGCGGTAATCACTCCATCCACCCGCGGTCTCTAGTTATAGTAATAAATATGCAGGTACAATAACTTCCAAGAAGTCGTACAACTTACTTTCATCAAATTATGTAGAATTAAAATAACATTATTCATACACACATATATATATATATACATATATAATATATATATATATATATATATATAATATATTATATATAATATATATATATATTATAATGTATATATATGTTGTTGTGTGTGTATGTCATATAAAGTCATAATAGTACAAAAAGTCTTGTTATAATAACAAGTTTTTTAATCTTTTAAAAATTTTTGAAAGGTGTTTAAAACTGCTGTCAACTGTCAGTTAGCTGTTTAATAAATCAATCGAATGTCTATTTAACAGTTAGTTTGTTGCTGTCAGTTACTATATAAGAGTTTACTTAATATTAAGCATGTTTATTAACAAGTTAGTTTTTATTTACACAAAAAGTCAACTGTATCCAGTAGCACCGTTAAATTGCTATTCACCAATGGTATATATATATATATATATATATATATATATATATATATATATATATAATATATTTCAGACACATTATTTATTTTTTGGGAATCCAAACGGAAGGATGAAACAAGTTGATCACCCTCAAAGTACTCAACCACAGTTGTTCGTGTTAAACCTTTGTCATCAAATAAAACTGAGTTTATCAAGGAAAGAAGTAAGTAGTCAAGCATAGGCAATCCCAGAAAAATATCTTCAGTGGGGGAGGGGGCCTTTAACCCCCATACTTTTGTCATTGCAAATATATTTTAATATTATATATTTTTTTTTTCAAATAATTAGGTTTGATACCTTTAGCCTGATAGTTAACTCCACCCTGGTGCATCGGCAAGCTAAGAAAAAAACTGTTTTCAAGGCTTCATTTCAAACCCCCTATGTTAGGAATCATCCACAGCCATAGGCTGATTTGAGCAAACTGAAATGCAAAATTAATATATCAATGTAAAACTCTGAAGCTCAATAAATGGAATACTTTACTTTACTTACTTTTATGTTAACACCCCCTTAAATTGTTATAAAAAAATTTAAATTAATTATAATTTGAATTGCTTAGAAACAAAGACTATAATTTTAGAGAATTATCAAATATAAATTTAAAATTAATTTACCCCGAGATGAATCCTTAATTAAGTAAGAAGTATAATACAAAAGTAATTAGAGACGGTGTAAATAATTAACTTAATATATTATCAAGTTATAATGAATATAAAGTTGGTTTGCCGTTACTTTCTCGAGAGTTCCTTTGTATTTTCTAATCTCCTTACAAGTCCAGTATTAGTCTCTAATAAACGAGTAGAGAGATCCTTTGTGCATATATTGAACGAAGCGCGCAAGCAATTAATTATTAATTTTCCTTTCATGTGGTGGGTTTTGGAGGAAACAGCATATTTTTTAAGTTTCGGGGTTGGGGCAGAAAAGGAACAATAACATGTAACCTTAAGAAGAGAGTCACCCGTAGTGTAGTGGTTAAGGTACGCGGCCAATACACAGAATGAATAGACATTAGTCAAGGGTTCAATCCCAGCACGGGCCTCTGGGATTTTTATGAGAGGGATAAAAAGGAGCGTACCACGTCCTACAGAAGGGACGTATAGCCACTGGTTTCGAGCCTGTGCGTTGTCACGTACTCGTTAAAAATCCCTTACCTACCCTAAATGAAACTGGGTATAGGCCAAATTTAGGACCCTCATTGTAAATTCATTATAAACTATACTGTTTCTGCCTTGTAGTTTAAAGTGTGTGGAGGTTTGGTTTAACACTGAGAGCACGTGTTGTTCCCCTAGTTTTTACTAGACTATAAGAGTCAGTAAAATTATGTATGATTGCTTGAAAAAGCATGAAAGGAACCATAGAAATTCACGGCTTTTCTGTCTAGATTAGATTAAACATACCTAGACTTAAAATTAAAAAAAGTAGAACACTATCTTAGGGAGCTGGCAAAAAGGGCCCAACAACGTGGCCTACTTTCCTGGTAGTTACTACCACTCCCCCCATATTACTATGAGTACTACCTCAAGAAACACACGCGGTTAATATCCAGGTTGAGCATAAAATCATAACAAAAAGTCAAGAGACAAAACGAGTCGCTCGTCCTCATAATAAGGAACTAACCTAAATTTTACAACATTATTGCTACGGACTTAATTTACCCGGACTTAATTTACCCGTCTTAACACTTTAAATATATCCATATTATTGCCAGGGTTGACCCATCCAAGACTTGACCCTGCTCAATGCTATAGATAATATTAGTGATCCGACAAAAACTTGAACTCACTAATAAAAAATTTCAAATCAATTGGATTATTTTTCGGTTTTACTGATAGAGGACTAGAAGAGTGTTAAATTTCAAATCGAATTTTTTGCTGCGTCATTATAGATGGATAATGACGTCTGACGTCATACTAACTTATTTTTCAGCAAGTACAATAATAACTAAAAATTGATTATTGAATCAAGTAAAATCTCTCTAGCATGAACACAATGGGATGTACCATGATAACAGACACGACATCAGAGAGACAACTCGGTGTAAACTACTTAGGAGATATAACTTGACATAAAACACCTGAAACGAATAATTCAGACAGAATCCAGGATTTAAGTGCCAACGCAATACTTTCCCAGCATACCTATGGCATAAATGAGGAAAAGGATATGGGTGCAATCATGTACTTGGATGTCAAACTAATTATTTCTGTGCAAGCTGTTAAGTGAGGATGAAAAGTCTTTTTTAACAACTACCGCGTCATGTTATGACATTTCTATCCCAAAACATGGTATCTTTACCGTATCATCTATTTCCAATGTAAGTACAATATAAAATAAAGAGGCTAAATCTAAATCTCACCATAAGCATGAAGGATGATTATTAGCAACTTACCTAGAACAAAAAGAAACAAATGGGGATTAGACATCGCAAAGTAAATATATATTTCTTGAATGATGGACTTAGTATGACTGGAAGGAAGTACAACTTGGCTTTAGATATGAGGGCATTGCTGCAGACGTATGTTCCTTAACACGCAAAAAGTTGGCAAATACTACGTTCTATAAAAAAACAAGGTGAAAAAAAGGCTGCCAAAAGTGGCATTAAGTTTCTTTGACTTAATAATCAAGAATTACATAAAGCTGTCCGTAATTATGTTTGTTTAAACTTGAAATCGGATTGAAGCAATTTGTCATATTGTAAGGAAACTGGTTTCAGCCCAATCTCATCATTTTTGCAGCGTAAATGGCTTACATATATTTGGCCCGATCAGAACAAGTCTCCTCTGTGATCTTTAGTTGTTGTTTTATTGCAATTTTGTATAACATGGCATTGTGCTATGTGGTTAGTGAATTTTCTGACCAAGCTGTCCACCTTGTTTCGCCGTGACCTCCTAGACGCTACTTATTATTCTGATTAGAGTTTTCTTATTGGTTTTTTACACCGTAAGTATATAGGAAAAGGTATCCAATAACAATCCAATAACTTTTATCCAATAACATATTTGCGTTTCGCAATAACTGTTAAAAAATAATATCATTTTTGTTGAAACCAAGTACTAGCGTATTTCATTTATGTAATAAACGAGTAACTAAATTTTATCTCAATACGGCTGGAATATGTATATGATTTATATTAGAACACTAATTTAAAGAAGCATTGAGTGTGGTCATGCACCTGGCTGGAATAAAATGACCAATTGGAATAAAACGAATATATAAAATATAAAATTATAATATATAATAAATATATATTTATAAAATATAAATATAATATTTTAATTGTAACAAATAATTTTTTGTTTTGACTTTTTAAAATTTACAGAAATGTATATTACGTGAAATACAGGATTATTTATTTATTTAAATGTCTGAGAAAAAGGAAAGTGAGTCCAAAGACTTACTTGAGTATAGACTAAAAGATTTTTATGATATGAGGCGAGCGAAGCGAGAGTAGTGAGGATGATTGTAGTGAATCCGAAATTTAGAGTAAAACTTCCGAGGTACTCAGTAACTCAATGTTAATTAAATTAATTACAAGTCAGTTTTTAGAGAATACTACAACAATTTTTTTCAATAAAAAGTTCAAAAAATTAAAGTCTGAACAGTCTTAACCTTGCTCCAAAACCACAAAATTGTTTAAAAAAAGAAAATAAAATTTAAATGAAGAAGCGGAAAATGAGTTGTTTAAAAATGTATCTGATAAGTAAAGTTGTGAAACTCTATCGACTTACTCCTGAAAACTTTATCAAAAGTCCAACATAACTTTTTTCCAAGTGAAATTTTAATCATTTTGTTTTAACATTAATCAACAAGTTAAGAAAACTTGATCATTTTAAAACAAAATAAACTTGCTGTTAGTTTAAACTTGGTTTAAAACCGCGAAAACTTTTGAAAAGGAGAATCTGTAACGCTTGGAATCATTTTGACGGGATTCAAACTTTACTTCAGACAAGAATTCCATCATTTACATAATATAAATAAATATTTAATTAATTTTATTCATTTTACGGGAAGTGACTCGGCCAAATAGTAAATGATTTAAATTTCGAAATATGGCGTTAACTTAAAGAAGACATTTATTGCATCATGAACTCTCGTAAGAAATACAAACTTACGCATTTCCTTTGAAGAGTTTTGTCTCATTCAAATGTTTATTTATTTTTTATTATTCTCCACATAATCTAAATAGCGAACGTAAGATAAAAATAATTCCGTTTTCTTTCGCCATAGATATATAAATTTACTTTGGTAATAGTATAATTGAAATCAAAATTGATTCTCGTTGATTGGATAGCACAGTGAAATATGCAGCATTAAAGCCACTATCAAATGGAATTTTGTATTAAAAAGGCACACCAAGTAGATTTCTTTGTAATGTCAGAGTCAGGTTTCTCTGTGTTGCTCCTACAAATTATAGACCTTAAACAAATCCCTACTCGAAGGTTTCACTCTAGGTTATGTTTTAGTGTTAATTATTTATAACCTTGTGATGTAACAGGTTCAAATAATAAGCTTTGTGATAAAGAGCTAGTTGGGTAACCCAGCTCTTTGCTTTCGTTGTAATTTTAGCTCTGTGCTTATTTTGCTTCCTCCCTCCCCCCCCCCCCACCCCTTTCCGCAGTGAAGTCATTTAATTTTACCCCTTATTAGTATAACTCAAATAACTAATTCATTTAAAACGGGTTTCTTATCATATTACGCATAAAAGGGACTTAGTATCGCAGGATTCAGTGAGCTCTGATTGATATTCTAATAAACACTGTCCAAATATAAGCTTTATCACTGTATACTTTATATCAGATTCTGTATCACCTGTGCTACTGAGGCTGATATTTGAGTGGTTATTGCTTTAATATAACTTTTATTAGTATCAACCTTAGCCGGGATTTGAACCCAGAACCTTCGTATTGGCAGGTACATGCTCTACCAACCACACTTGTTAAGCAAATTGAAAATATTCTTACTAATAACTTAGTTTATGGCTTATTAATATCTAAAACGGACAGTCTTATAAGGTGATATTTTCTGCTTACACTAATGACTGAAACATTTGATGAGTTGGTTTTTTCCTTGCTTTGTCAGAGATCACTTTTCTTCACCACGATTTGTGAGTTGACAGGAAAAAGTTTTGCCCTAATAATCCTATTTTGAGAAAAAAATAGGACTATTTTTAGATGCTTTTCTAAGAGGTTTTGAGTAGTTAACATCATAGTAAACGGCAAGCTATAATAGTAAAACATTTTATTTATTACAGTAGTACTTATTAAATTGGAACAAATTCTTAAATACATTTTTATACAAGCTACTGGCGTAGCTAGTATAAAACTAAATCTTGGGTCTAATAAATATTGGTTTATGACTTATAAACAAACATTGATTATAAAAAATATAATAATAAATCAACTAATATACATTATTGTCTACATTTATTTTAATTGTAAAAACTAAAGCTAACTAAGCATAAGTTATGATAAAAACAAGAGGCCATCGGTCCTCTAGCCACTTCGCTGCCACATGGTTGTAGTACTTTTGTCAGTTGGTCATATTACTGGTTTATATAAGTGGCATACTGCCACGCGTTCCATTTTCAAATGTAATTGAAGAAACTTTATTTTTTACATTAAGGCCAATTAGAATTTTTTTTTTATATTTATATATATATATATATTATATATATAATTATATATTACTGATCAGAGAAGCCCGTCTTCCGAAATATTACCCCCTTCCTCTTATTTCCCTTCATACCACAATCTCAAGAATATTTTTTTCTTGGACAATTCACTAAAAAAGTATGTTCTTAATGAAAATTCTTTGAAATTGTTATGAGAAAATAAAGTCTATGATGCAGATAAATTTAATGTGCTAACCTTTCTGGGTTAGTTTTGGGTTAGCAACCTAATAATTCTTTTCGGTCTCAAATATCTGGTATTGTTGCCCTGAATCAATCCTAAAGGACTGTTACGGGTCGATGAGCGATAGAATATGATAGCAAAGGTTTGTATTATTTCAAATTTTTCTATAGCGGCTAATATCTACAAATTACTAACGGTTGAGTTGGACTTAAGTATGACTATTTTTTTGTTGATATATTTCCGGCTAAAATGAAGAAATCATTAAAGAAGCCTCTTTTATCTTATACATATCTTCAATGTAACAAAAGATATTCTTGATCCATTAAAAGACAGCCAACAATTAAAAGATATCCCAAATTTATGAAAAGATACTCGAGATTATTAAAAGATATTCTTTATCTTTTAAAAGACTGCCAGATTTATCAAATAGTTCTCAGATTTATAAAAAAAATACGCCAGATTTATCAGGAAATACGCTAGATATATGAAATGGTATTTCAGATCTATAAAATGATCCTCAGATTTATTTATTATTTACCAATTGCTCCTGGATCTACTGTGATGAGGGTATTTTTCCACAAGTCTACCTATAGGTTACCTACTTATAGCACCTACAGATCCAAAAGTCTACCTTATAGCACCTACAGATCCAAAAGTCTACGTTATAGCACCTACAGATCCAAAAAAATTTTAATATATAGACAAATAAAATTTTTTTGTCTAAAACAAAATTTAATATAGTAATAATTGGAGTCTCTATGGGTTCGAACATTTCTTATAAACACGAATAACGTTGATATACGGGTGAATTGATTTAAAAAGAATATCTAAAAAGAGCGACCTCCTAAATTTTTATTTGTTTATATAAGTAAATATTTATAAGCATTATGTATTATTTAATGCTGTATATATACATATTTATAACTGATTATACAGTTAGCTATGCCGCATCTCTATTATCTCTCGAGATTTGGGTCACATGGTTGCTCCCGATAAATTATTTTAAGGTATAATTGATATATTTTTAAATTTGAATATATATAATTATATAAATATTAAATATATATATATATATATATTTACAAATTTTATATATGTTCTCATTTATACCGTATAGGTCCTTAAAAAATTATCGTGTTGTAAAAAAATCTAACACTGGGATGTCACCTAAATTTTTTATCCGTTTCAGGAGTTTTAAGAGCTCCTGAAGTGGTTTCAACAAAGTTGTCTGTATGTGTCTGTGTATATGTGTGTGTTAGCATAGGATATTTATACTAAAGAGTTGAAACTAGGTACAAAAATCAATCTTTAGGTCGAGTTGTGCTACCCGGAAAAAAATTATGACGTCATTAACCCGCAAAAATAATTCAACGAAAATGTAAAAAACGTGAAATATGTTGAGATCGATTTGAGATTTGGCACCGATATATAAGAGTATCATGCGTAATACCAGATAAAAAAAGTCTTATAAAAGACAAGTCTCTTATTTGAAATCTTGTAGTTAGTGTTATTTTTCATTAATATTCTCAGGTCTCAACACACGTCATGCACCTTATTACAAAATGAAACCACTAAGAAGCTTTTAACTTTTATATTGACAATATATGAAACAGAAGCAATAATCAAGAGATAAGTATGCATAAGACAGTTTGAATTTCAAATGTATTTAAAACAAAAACTAAATGTTGACCTGTAATATTAACCTGATTACTTGAACTCCTTGCCTCACTCAAACCGGTAAAGCACTTAAATTTTTGTTGTAACTCTTACTAAATATTTCATGTTCTACATTTCACTTTTTTTTTACCGAACATTAGCAAACATTATAAGATAAGGCAGTAAGGAACATGTGGTAAGCCACAGGTGGTGATTTAGCTCGTAAAATTATCACATTTCATTGCATATTTGGTGTATACACACCACACACTATAATATTGTGTTTGTGAGTGTGATACACGTGTCAGAATGATACATATTAGGTTTTCTTAATGATACATTAGGATACTATTAGGTTGAAAGCGCTTTTTCCGATATAGGTTTTCCGATATAGGTTTGCTTTGACGTGAAATTTCTTTTTCTAGGAATCCATTCATGCTCATTATAATCATTTAAATAATTTAGAATGCTATCCTGCTGAGCACCCGATGTGGTATCCTTTTCCCAATTAGTGCATTCCTATAGATGTAAGCAACATAATATTATATTACATATATCAAATGTATGTTATACTCTATTGGTATTAAAATTTAAGTATTCAACAAACGTAAACTACAAAATTTAATTTTGAAAATAATTAGAAACAATTTATTGTTTTGGTTAATTTATTATTTATTATTCCAGCAGACAAAACTCATTTTACTGCCACGGAAATATTTTTTACGAGCCATGGAAAATTTGGATATTTTAGGCAGCCAAAATTAATAAGCAAGCTTTGATAATATTCAATAAATTTATTCTTTACAACAAACTAGTCCCACATGGTTGATTCTCATTCTAACCACTATCTTTTAGCAGTCATATAAAAAGCCAGTCCGAAGTCGATACGACCACTCGTAGTGATTAAAAAGTCGAAATAATCGTGGTGAATTACAGGAAATGAAAATAACGGTCGGTAAAAATAATTGTATAGTAGAATGTCTTTTTTTTTATTACTACTCTTGGGGGGTCAAAACCGAATAAGGCGGTCTGGAGTTGAAACTACCACTCAATATGACCAAAAGTCGAATGGTAAATATCCAGAGTATCAAAATAACTAAAGTGAACAACAAATGTCAAGCAAGGGAGTCGCTTTCAACATTTTTTGGGTTTTGAGTAGAATGAAACCAGTCCGGAGTTAATCTAAGAACTCAAACCTAGGGGCACGTGATCAAATCTTTTCTTTACATGGAAATAGAAAAGTTCAGTTTTACGCTTCGCGGCTTATTTTAGTTTCAGTTACTACCTTATTGCGGGAAAGAAAGCATTAATTTTTCAAGAAGTTATATAGAATACATAATGCTAAATGTAATTAAACTATAAGTATACGAGACGTTTTACGATCCCTTTTATTATGACAATAAAAAAAAGTTTTATGTATTGAAATTAAAATGCTTTAAATCATTTTGCAAAAAATAGAAAATCAGGTAAGGCAAGGCAGCAAAACCCTTTGTGGTGACTGCTTAGCATCATACTGAACTGCGCTGTCAAACTTTATGATTCACAATATAATCCTAGCTAGGTTTTACAATTTTTTTTAATAGCTTTATGTAAGTTAATGAAATTGGAGAGTATATTAGAATTGAAATCATAGTGTAGGAGTTTCAATTTTAATATTATAATTAAAATTACAGTATTATAAATCTCCTAGAGAGAGGAATGCCTTTTCATTAAAATTCCATACTATTAGGGAAAAACGACTTAAATTCTACGATATGATTAATAAACAGGAGAAATATATTTCAATCTATTTGGATCATATTAACACTTCTAAAATACTACAAAAATAAATATAAAACTAAGAAAGTATTGAAAAAAAATCAAGAATATCAAGAAAACGCTTCCAACTTAAAATAAGTGCATCGTGAATGTTGCAATAAACAAATATATATATATATATATATATTATATATATATATATATATATATATATATATATATATATTATATATAATATATATATATAACGATAAAATAACATTGAATTCTGAATATAAAATTGAATTTTCCTAAAAATTATTTTCTATAAAAATATTTTTTTTCTAATCGCTAAGCACCACGATCTCAAAGCGTTTTATTACTTATAGCGTAATTTTAATATGTAATTTACTTGAATATTATTTTCTGTTTTCAAACAAAAACCTAGGTTAAAGTATAGGATATTTAATATTCAAGTACACAAAAAACAAAGAGATAAAGCAAGCGGATCAAAGAAAATAAAAATAGAAAAACTGAGGAAATTACCGACTCAAACGTGTGTAAAACTTTAGCAATTTTATTTTGAATTTCCTTTACTTTTACAATATATGTAATTAAAACCTTTGATAGGATGAAAATATTTTATTTTTTGTAACCTTTAAAATAAAAGCTATAAACATTAAAGGTTCCATTAATGCTCTTATGGTACCTGCTATTACACGGCGCATAGTGAGGCAGTACGCCTTTGTTTATTTTTCATATACAATTTAAAATAAATTGTTCTCTTTATTCCCGACTTTTTATCACTTTTATTCCAGACTATTACTAAATAATATTTTGGAATAATATAATATCCTTCTATAATGTAATATAATATCCTACTATAATGTAACAGAATAATAATAATATATAATATCGTTCATACAATGTAATATATTAATGCTAATTCTTTAGTTGAGTATGAATGTTAAACATTTGTTTTGGAAAGCGTTTACATTTTTAGGGAATATATAATTTGATACTACCGTGTTTGGCAAAACATACTTGACATAGTCACAATCATTACGTCTCATAATGGTTTATAGTGCTCTTACTGAAACCACGGAGGTCTGAGGTTCGCACCCCAGGTTACGCTTTCAGTTTGTAATTTTTGTTTAGATGAATTATCCCTTATAATAATAGTGCAAGAGTCCCCTAGAAACAAACATGGACCACTGATATGTTATATCTAGGCACTGGCCCATGATGTATTCGTCATTACTAATGACTCGACGTAATGTAACGAGTCCCCCTGATGTGACACATCACTTTGCTACTTATATCCCTAGGTTTCTTTTGCACAATTATATTGTCTCAACTATTCATAATTTATATGAATATAACTATAGCTATATAACTAATTCATATAACTAACTAAATGACGCTAAGTGCAAACAAATATTTGATTGAAAATAAAATACTAACTTTTCATTCAGCCTATATTTTTTCATTGTTGTTGTTCCGTTAAAGCAAAGTATGATAGGGGGAGATCAATTATATTAAGAACCACAATTATGGCACTAAATATATTTTAACATCAATATTCCTACTTTTAGGCTTAACAAATCACATCAGTCCCAAATTTTAATGGAATAAGGTGCTTTATAAATTATCCGCTTCACTAGTTGAACTTCCACCTATAAATTTCAAAAAGGCATTAAAAAATTGTTGCTTGAGAAAGCCTTCTATAATGTTAACGAATTTTTAGCTGATAACTTAGTATTCCTATACCCTTAAATGTTTAGTGTTTCTTAGTATATTATGCTTTTTTAAAATCAAGTTTGTTATTCAAGTTATGCTATCTATGTTTATGCATTCTATATAATAATTTACAATCAATTTGTTTTTCTTGTTTTTTTTTTTTCATTTCATTGTAAAATTTTGACAATTGAGAAACTTTGTAATAAACAACCTCAAGTATGTAAATAAGTAAATAAAGATACTAATTATAAGCAAATTAATATTATACTTTCAGCATGACGGTCGTATCACAGTACCTAGGTTTACATACGAGGTGCTTGCCGTATGGGTTATTCCTGATGAGTAACAAGGCTCTAAAGGGGCATAACTGATACTGTTATTAACAAAACCACAACAATAATACCACTGTCAAGCCGTTTGATATTAAAATCATAATTTTAAATAAACTTAACCGGATTTATCCACTTTAGTCTAAATAAAATAAAAAAAAAGAATCCTTAATATTTAAATTCTAACATGTGACATTTTAAATACAAAAACACATTTATAAGAAAATCGCTAATTTCGCAACACTTTCTAAAAAACCATCTTCATTATTCAATCAAGATAATAAAATAAGTATTATTTATTAAAAGAAGTATTAGGAACTAACATGTTTGACGTCAAATATAAAGGATTAAAAGAAAAATAATATGATTTCAGAGAGCAATAAACTTTAGAAGGAAAGTATTAAAAATATACTTTAAATATGTCAATTATTTATTTTAATAATTTAAAAGATTTGGCACAATGATACTTAAACTGTCTAATGATTGAAGTGACGAGGTGCGTCAGAGGATTAGCTTGGAACCAGTTTGACAAATGCTTGTTTCTTTTACAACCAGTTTGTCGGGGTATTCTGACCCCGCCTAACTAGTTTAGCGTTAAGCCGCTCGCTACTTTTAACTTTAACTTTTTCCTTTTCCTCATTTGTACCGTTGGCAAGAGGAAAAGCATTGCGTTTGCACTAAAAACCACAAACTGGGATTTCATCTATATCAGTAATTTGATGTTTTTTAAGACATCATCAGTGGTTTTTACTAACATCTCTGTCTGTGGATAGGAGTGAGTGTGTTCAGGTTTAAAGGTTAAAACTAGGCAAAAAAATCATCTTTAGGTGTAGTTCTGTTTTACGGAAAATAATTTATTTATGACGTCAATAACCGGCATTAATGACTCTTGAAAAATTGGAAAAATGACCATATATGCAGTCCTAGATAATGCAAACAAGCAAAGCATGCAACATCGGCTGAACTTTAACTTCGGCATTTATACCCGGAAAAATTGTTAAGTACAAAGAAGTAATTCTAGTTAGCATTTTTGGCTTATCTGTTGTTCTTGGCATGCTGTCATTTGGAGACTGACATGTGACATGTTATGTACCTGGGTATGATGTGATGCATCTCTTTCCATTAACCATTTGACGAATATTGAAACTTATATTATAACTAAACCTAGTGGATATTGGCATGAGTCTGATCTATCTGATCTCCTTACTGATTTGTTTAGATCAGTGATTCCGTAGGATCATTTATTCATCTTTTATCTTCTGGACTAAAACAGAAAACTGTTTCATCCAACATTTACTTTTTATCCGTAAGTATTTGTTTGTGAGACCTTTCTTATATCCTCTGGTTTCCCCATTTACCAGTACCATTCATCCCTTCCCGATCAAATTAATTTTTGTAGTTACTGTAGGCTCCGCACTATTTTCCAATAGGCAATGTTCTTGTGCCTTGGACCTAATACAAAACCTCATATGCTGTACAAAAGCTCTTGCCAAAACACAGCCCACATGAGCTGAGTCACCTATTTTACGTACTTATAGCACTACGCATCACTTAAATCGCTAACTACAATGGGTCAATACAAGGAAAAACACGGATGATGAACGTTTGTGAACGACCAATCGAAGAGAGGATGATTCGTAATAGAGGCTCAGATATGGAACCAACTTCCTAAAGTAAGAAACACCAGAGTTATAAATGACGATACTCCCTCCTAGAAATATACTGATGATATTGAAGTTATGGCAGATATTGGTAATATTTAGAAATAGGCAAATAGAATTTAAAAACGTTGTTTTTGGTTTTAAAATTAACTAAAGATTAAACACTATTTAAATTGACAACCGCTGACCTCTTTAAGTAAAGAGCATGAATTATGCATGCCTGTGAAGCAACTAAATAAAACATTAGTGAATGTCAGCAATGAAGAAAATGATATATACATTAAGTTTACATTTTTACGAGTAAAAACTATTGACTGTTATTATGGTAATTAGTATTTTACATTCATTTACAATTTTATGAAGAATAGAATAAGGTAATTTAGCGTTTGGACGTAATGCAATATAAGTAAGGAGACATGTTTATTCTGAAGAGAAGCGAGTCCCAAGTACTGACCATGAGAGTAGCGAATCCTGTAAAGTGAGAAAAAGTCCAAAGTACCCGGTTTTCAAAGTTTAAAATATAAAGTATCGGGTACAGGGTTAAGTTATTAAAAATATTTCCGGGCTTTCATATAAGTTCCCTTTGGTTTTTCCACGATACTAATTTACTCAAGATTGATTTCTTTACCAAGTTTATATTCTCTAGCATCTACCCGCTGGGAGCCACGATAATAATAGACACGAACCCACACACAAACAACTTAGTAAAAACCACTCAGGAGGTCATAAAACACCTGAAATAAATCATTTAGTTAAAATTCCAGATCTCGGGTTTTTAGTGCTGACCAATACTTCTGTTATTCAACAACGGATTAAATGAGAAAAAAGGAAAATTAAAAAAACCTCCCGCCATCCTAGTGAGGTGTGAAGCTGTGAATTTTCATAACCGTCTCTTCCAATCTAAATTGGAGCATTCTCACTTTTTGAAAAATTTTATTACAAGTTTTATTCTATTTAGAAAATAACAAAATCTGGCTATAAAAATTGTTCATTTAATTCTGTAAAACCATAGCTTTTTAGATTGTAATAAATTATTTTCGTTCAGTCAAAGGTCAAGTTTAAAAATCTAAATAGCTAATGCATGTTTAATTTTTAATTTCTAAATACTGTAGTGAATTCCCAGCAGGGTATCTGGCAGACCTTTTAGGGCTCATTATATATTTAAATTTTCTACTCTTGGTACCCAAGTTTAAAATAATTATTTTAAAATGTGAAGTTAAAAAATAAAAATATGTATCCTTTAAATTTAACATTGATTGAAATAGATAATAATAAATTTGCAATAAATATCACCAACATATCTTTACTAGCTTTTTATTTTTACATAAAATCTCATTAAAATGCAAGGCTGTTGCCCATATTCTAGACTATTATCTATATGCTAGGCGTTACTGTATAAATAGTAGGTTTCCGCTAAGAATCTTAAATAAAAATGACTAGTGCTACTGCTTAAAAAAGGTTAACCAGTGTAATTTAAAGTTACATTTCAAAATAAATTGGTGACAAAATAAATTTATAAAAAATAATCAAGAAGTAGGCATTTAATTTTTCAAAAAAGATTTTTAATGTTAGTTTTAGCGTTTCAATGTCCCCATACAACATTAAGTAGTTAAAGCACTGGTCAAGCACATTTAAATAATTAATTTTTATCACGGGTTAGTAATTATTGTAACAACATTAGTTTATCTAAATGTATATTTTACGTTGCGTATGAAATCTTTAATGGACGCTATGATTAGGACAGTAATGAACTAATATAAAGCTATAAAACATGCCTTAATGTTTGTTTGCTTTTAAAATATTAAGTTTTATTTAACTGGTTTGTTGATCTTATACATATTAGGTTTTACGAGTGTTAATTACACCAGAGAGAAAACTTTTCATGTCTGTTTTATTTTAAGTTTTGTTAGTATTTTCTTTTTACAAAGTAAAACTAGTATCGTAAACTTCTAGTTTTACAACGTTTTAATGATATTTGACTGAAAAACAAGTTTAATTTGCGTAGGATTAGACCTAAGTATCTTATCGCGGTTATTATGGCTAAATTAACAATGTTTTAGCATTTTAAGATAAAAATAATAAATAGTGGTACAAAAGGATAATTAATATTAATATGTACATTATTAACAATGCAACAAGTGTTTTTACCAATTTTATTTGTTATTCATTGTATTGATAAAAAACTAAAATGAAATGTCTTCTTTTAAACAATTAATAGTAGAGTAGAAATCAGAGCATATTTTCTGGAATCAGACTTCCCTCTATGCCATAAAATAACTTAGGTTTTTCTAATTTGATGCACTTAGCAGCATCAAATTAAGCTTTTATTTCATCTCCAGAATTACCTAAATTTTATTATTTAGCGTATTAACATTTCATGAAAAATCCAACGGGCCACTTGGAACCTTCTCACGAACCAACACCGGATCGAAATCAACACCGGATCGAAACCAACACAGGATCGAAACCAACACAGGATCGAAACCAACACCGGATCAAAACCACTGCTCTAGGGAATCCGCAAATTTAATCAACTTAAGAGCTGAGGCCGTTGAAGCAATTTATACAATGTACTATTTAGTTAAAGTACGTGTGCTTAATAATGACCAAGCCGTAACTTCAACAGGACAGTATACTCAACCAGCTCTAACCTTTAATTAAGGTAACAATCTTTGGTCCCTATTTTACTTGACAACGTAATGAAATTAAATAGAAATTCCCTCAATGAAGGAGAAGAAAGAAAAGAAATAAAGATATTATTTATGAGGAGATTTAAGTGTTATGATTTGATATCTTTATCACAGCTCTGAGTGTTCTTAAATAGACAGCTGCCTTTAATATTTTCTGGCATCGCACCAGAATATTTTTACTAAACGTTTTTCTTTAGCTTCCTCTTGAGTCACGTTATCTCTCCGTAGAGACAGATGGAGATCTTAAAGTCATTTTAACTGGGATTTCGTGTGAACCGTTGTATTTGATAATTTGTCAAATGTGTTTTAAAAAGTAACTGAATTAATTAAAATTATTCCTACCTATTTAATGTGATTGTTTTTAATTCTTTTCAATAATATAATTGTACAATGTTTAATTTCTACCATAGCAATAGAAATTTATCAATATTTTTTAGGAGTATCAAGAAAATATTGTCTAAGATAAATAAAGATCTGGACATTATGTATATTCAAATACTTCATTAGAAAAATATAAACAGTGAAGCATTTGAAGAAAAATATAAACAAAAGGTTTGTTACACGCATCATAGATATATATTACTAGAGGCGGCATACCATATCTCAATAAACTAATAAGCTTGAAACATCTTGGGGCTCTGTGTAACCTCATTGTTACCTTCTTAATGTATGTGTTAAGGTTATAATATATCAATCACGTTCGCATGCTTTCACATGGCATTTGTATTGGTATGTACTAAGAACTTTCTATTGTACATGTTACAGCAATATTGCAATGTTAAATTTATTATATTATTAACCAAAGGTGTCCAAATAAATTCATTGATGATTTAAAATTTAGAAGATACAACCTCTCTATTAACAGTATCTCTATGATGGTCACAGCTCACAGCATAATGACAGCATATTTATTAAACTACCGATCATATCTTTGCATAAAAATAGATGTTGTCAATAGAGCAGATAAAGTTAATTTAAATAATCAAATATGTGTACGTGTAGATCGCATTAATATCAAATATTTAAACACTAGTTGGCAGGGCTAGTTCTTCATGCTCCGAACCACACACCACGCACTTCTCATTTTCTTTTACCATGACGTTTCTTTATAATAATCAATAAATATTTCATAAATGGTTTTCATCTTATCGTGAAACTTGTTGGCTTGGTCTGGGTTTTTAGTGAATAAGAATTATTGTACAATATTTAAGCTTTGACCTGTGTTTAGATACCTTATCAGTTTCTTTTCTTTCTGTTAACGGCTTTCCTTTGTTATTAAACACTTTCTGATAAAGACCTAACCATACCGTCAAGAGCTTAAATGTTGTTTTTATTTATGACCAAAACCTCATAACTATTTTCTGTTAAAAATATTACATATCCTTGATAATCAATAAATGTTAATATAAAAAAAATTATTAAAAAAGGTTAATAACACTAAACAAATTATTTTCCGGAAAACAAAGCTAGACCTAAAGGTTAATTTTTGTACCAAGGTTCAACTCGGTTGTGCCTTTTTCTTCTTAGAAAAAAGGCACTGTGAGCTACGATGATCGCTGGAAAAATGAGAGACAAGTCTCTCCACTGACTTGTTTCTTATTTTTCTTTGTGTTTGATCTCCACAACGCTATTTTTTACTACGATGAAAACAGACAAACACACGCATACATATATACACAGAACTTAGTAAAAACTATTTAAAAGGTTTTAAACATGTGAAACGTATAAATCTGATAAAACCTCGGATTCGGATAAATAAAACAAACAAATTACTTTTGCTAAAGTAAAGACAATAAATAGCAGACAATATCGTAACAATAGCTAAAACTATACTCCACACATCCTGTTTGTAAATATTATTCATTCTTGTATTCTTCTTGTTCTTCATTTTCAACAAAGACACAGTGAAAACTATTCAAACCCTAAACTATTATCTCTTACAAGCCAGACTTCTCACAATAATATTATTTTTAATTCAATGTGACTTGGAACAATTCATTGACTCGTCTATATAGACATAATCAAATAATACGAATAAGTTTAAATTTTCTAATGATTGTTATTTGAATAGATAGAAAGCATAGTTTATGAATTGAGCCAGTGAATTGTTTGAAATCAGACATAGAGTGTAATATTTCAATGTGTTTAAATACCATTCCTTTATTTTTGACTTCTGTTAACAATTCTATATTTATAAAGAGTAAAGTTCTCGAATTGATATTCAATATATAATTAAGATTAATGAACACTACAGTCCTGAATAATTAAAATTTTATAATTATTAAATGAATTTCAATTAATTTTAGGACAGCAGTCTTGATTAATCTTACTTGTGTCTTTATTATTAAATGATTTATAATTATTAAATAGTTATTTAAAAATATTGTATAATTATTTTTAGTGTGTTGTTTGTGAATGTTTGTTTATTATAATAATGCTTTGTGTGCTTGCTGTCTACTTTTGTTATAACTTCACTGACGTTAACATGAAACCAGTCTCTTTACAATTAAATACTTTCACCCAGACCTGGATATCGACCTCTTCAGGCCATCATCAGTGGTTTTTGAATGACTGTAAAAAAGATATGTGCTGTCCTTTAAAGATCTATAATGCAGTCTAAAACTGAGCTTTTAATAAGTGCAACCGGAGCTGATTTAGGAAGAATTACCTTACTAGTGTGTATAGCTTATAGAATATTTGAGTTCATTTCCTTAGATAAATTAAGAAAAATAATCGAGTTACTGATCAAAGTCTTACTAAAAAGAATTTAACGTGCGAAGCAGAATACCAAGCATTCTAAAGAAAATTTGTCCGGCCTACGGAACCCTTCACCAGAATTTTTGAAATATAAACTATTAAAATTGTTACTGCTTAAGATATTGTAAGTGCCAGCCAGCATAATAATGTATTAGGCGTGCGTAGAACACCTTGCATTTATAGGTGATTCTGGTGTAAACTATGTGCTAACATTATATTTGTCAATCTCGGTCTCGGTAGTATCAAATTATGTACTTATCATTATAGGATAAACATCGTGAAGTCATCCAGATTATTTCTTAATTGTTCTAAGACATATTTTTACTTTTTGGACCGCTTACATATAAATTAAACTATTGCATACTGACACAAAGAATAAAAACTAATGTATAATTCATATAAATATAATTAATTTTGTAGAGTTACGTTAGATATATTTTTCTTTGAGAAAAAGATGATTAAAAGACAGAAAAATAAATCAGTCCTATAGGAAAGTAACTCAACTTGAATTGAAACATGTTACAGACGAGAAGGATAAAATCCAGTGCTAATAATAACATATGCAGGTCACAGCATTTGAAGAAAAAATGTATCATTTATCTTGCAGGAACTTAACTGTTTTTTGTTTTTTCAAGACTTAAGACTGATGGGACTATGAACCATAAATGCTGTATCATAAGAAAATAGAAGTTTGAATTAAAAAACACATTTCTTTTAATAATTCTTAGAAGAATGTGCGGCGATTAAAGTGATTTTGCCACAGATCATTTCTATTTACATCATCCTTTGTTTTATTCTTATATGAAGAGCTAGTTTTGTTGTATATCATATAGTTTAGATCTATACTTTGTCTCTTATTTAATATTTAGTTATGGAAGAAAGTATTTGCATGTGTTTTCTGTTTCATAGTTCGAAACTTGGATCAAAAATGTAGAGTATTGGGACTAAAAAGACACATAAAATATCCGGTATGGGTACCTGGGAACATTGTCTCTCTTTATCTTGTCTCGCTAGCTCATTCACAACACTTTAAACTCTTCGACAGTATATTAAGATCCTAAATTATATTGCAGTATATCTTCGGTCTCGCTTTGCTAATCCTCAGGCAGAATATACATCTGTGTAACTATGCAGGTACTAACCTCGATCCATGCTGCTTAACATCAGTGATCAAATTAAAACCGAACATATAAATAATAAATAATTTATTTCTCACTAATTTACAATAAAGTTTATCTTTGACTATATTATATAATAAAATTATTTTAGTAAATTAACATTCATAATAATATACAATTTTTTAATTATTAAAATATTACAATTTTTGACAGAGGTGAGCGCCCCCAAAAAGCATAAGGCTTGAACTTAGGGGGCTGGCCGCTATGACATTGTTATATATATATAGTTTCAGTACCATGCATTTTTTAATAGAGGTTTGTTTATTTTTCAATATTTTATAAATGAATAAAGTTATATATTTAAAGTTATATGTTTCTTGTATTGAAAAGTAACTCGATGTACTTATTTTATTAGATAAAATAAGATTCTAGAATGATGATATGTGTCAGTCTCTTATAACATACGTTTTTTGGAGGCCCTCAATATCAAAAATTATAGATATTGGAATGAATTCCATATATTAAATAGATAATTAATGGTCATGGGTTGATAATAAAACAGAGTACCGAAGACCTCAGGAGTTTAAGTCTAAAACATACGCAGCGTCATGATATTTCACCTGCATAATCTTATGCTGATAAATACATTTCTACTTACATCTCGGTATTTTCCTAATGGAAATTCACTCAAGCCTATTGAACCTGAATTTTATTTTAAAGCTAACTTGAAATACAATTAACATATCAGTTTTCATTTTACCGGCTGTAATCTGTAATATGCAAAATGGTTAGTCTATGCCAATAATATGTCATATTATTAAGTATATCATGAGCAGCTAAATGTTTGTTTTTTCAGCCCAAAGTGGTTAAATATGATTTGATTAAAACTAAACGAATTTTATAAATAAGAGTGAAAAAAGGACGGTAAACAAAAGTGATAAGAAAATAGTTATAATTAGCGGTTGGTTTTGATAATGTCGTGTGCGACCTGATAACAGTATTCACTGGCTGTCTATCAGAGAGACAAATTATACATTATATTACAACTATTAGCTTAGCATTCCTATTACCTTAATTCATTTAGAGAAATAAACAGTTAATATAAATGCCTTTGGTCCATTGGCTTGCTTTGCGGCGTCGCGTTAGAGACCGCTTTTGCGGCCCCCGCTTATCTCGGAGCTGACGTTGTTTTCCTTTGGCAGTTGTATTATTAGTTGTGTAATTACACCGTCACGGTATAAGTAAATTTCCCAACGTAGTAATAAAAAAATTGCAACTAATGCTGATAGTAAATTGTTGTATATTTGTTTACCTTACATAGTTGTGTATGAATTTCAATTGGATCCAATACCTAGATTGTCATATAATTCCATTGAGTTCCAAAATGAGAAGTTAGTACCACTACCTTCCCTTTCAGAAAAATCACTTCCACTCCTCCATCCCATGACATCATTGGTAATAGCAAAAGAAACCAATTACTATTATTTGCACTAATTTAAAGCTCAGCTAATGCTTATCTTTGACAGATTTTAGTGCATTCCTGTGAAACGTCACATAAAAATATGATGGATTGAGCTGTGGAGGGCTATGATAATGGTACAACTTGACTCAAGTTTGTACCATTAGATCACTGGTAGACTACTGATCTACTTTTTTAATAATCACACGGCACTGATTTATGACCGTAACGGTTGAAAGTCGGCTTTGTTATTAGTATTATAATGAGTGGAGAGACGAAAACTTGTTTAGCTTTATTTCTCCCCTTCACATAAAAATGGCATTCAATACTAAATACAAGTTGAAGTTTTCAAATCTGATACAAACAAAGTATACAATGGTATATTATGCTAGTAGGCTGAGAAATGAGATTCTTCTTAACAACGGCAATCATATTTACTGTCGCATAAAGAGAAAATAAATATTGCCCTGGTTAAGAAAACACCCAACCAAACCAATCGTAATAGCAATTTTTTCTTGCGAGAACTTTCTTAAAGGGGTGTGCCTACTTTTGGTACAGAATTAGTAGAATTGGTCACAGAATTGGTAGAATCAGTGAAATTTTCAGTCTAGAGGTAAAATCTAAAATAAGCCTAATTCTATGTTTCGAGAAATTATATCTAAATTATATTTGGCTTTTTTAAATTCAAGAATTAGAATCATCATTAAGAAATTATGGTTATGAGTAATTTTAACTTTATGACTTGTTTAGGGTTTGAGTCAACTTTGCATAGATAATATTTTTCTTAATGACTCATTAGGACAGGTATAGTTCTAAATAATGAGTAAAAAAGTTTCCAAGGGGAAACTTTTTTACTCATTATTTAACTGGAATAACCTGGCTAGAGAGCATGAGTGTAAAACATTCAATGGCCCTCAGTAAGCTTTAGCGCATTGGAAAAGATTAAATTTTGATATAAAAACTAACTAAAATAAATAATAAGGTAGGTAACTGGAAACTATTGCCTCTCCAGACCAAATGCTCTAAGCTCATTCTCTCCTCTTCGGACTCGCTTTGCTCGTCTCCAAAAAATCACTGGACCAACCTGTTAATCTTCTATATTATTTTTAAAATATTATAGAAGAGTATTTTTAAAAGCCTTTTTAGGATAAATGCTATAAAATATTATACGCTTGTTTGGGAAGACGACTTATTGCATATTTTTATATTTATTTTATAAATAACTCGCTGGATGCTGCTTAACTTGTATGACCCAAAAACCCGTATTGAATCGAATTATAGTATACATATTTAATACGTAAAGAAATACGCTCGTATTAAAATTTAAACGCAATTAGTTTATTTTTTACAAATCATAAAACAACGCATATAACTCAATAAAAAAAAACTCCTATATTTAGGGTGAGCATAATACTTTTTCAAGATGCCTACTTGAGCAGGCGAGGAAAAGTAGAAAGGGGAGATACAATGCTTTTCTTTCATCTAAAAAGAGCAAAGAATAGTTATTTATGCACCAAGGGAGTAAAGAATGCTATTATTTCCCTGCGCAGTTAGTTGGTTCCTAAGGCTTAAGCCGAGGGGAACCAAAGTATTTAACTCTCGAGCCGAAGCCGAGGGATTTATGTGTTCAATTCCCGAGGCAAAGCTAAGGGAGTTATGACTATCTACTCCCGAGCCGAAGCCGAGAGAGGCAATTGCTAGGGGGGAAATAACATTTTTACTCCCAAGGTGCATACAAGATTTTACTCCAGACGTTGATTTTATTTTTACAAAAAATTACATGTTTTGTAGTATTTTATTCTTATTTTTTGGGTCGGACCCCTTTATAAATTACAAAAAAAATTGTAATTTTTATTGAGAAAATTACAAAAAATTGATCGGTCACCTGTATAAATTTAAAGAATACCACTCCCCTAAAAAATTGGTATAATTGACACTTATAACCCAATAATAGGTAACACTTTTCACTCCCAAGGGAGAAAAAGTTACTTTTTACTCCCAAGGGAGTGAAAAGTGCTTCTTTACTCCCTAAAAACTAGTTAATAAACTTTACATTATACACCGTCTGGAGATAAAATATTTTTTTAATATCCTTCTAGATAAATAAAATAAAATGATAAAAACCTCAAATGACTGATATATCATTTACAAAGAGTCCCGAATGAATAGATGTATTATTTTAAAATAATAAATTTCATTTGATTCCATAAAGTTTTTACTATTTTTGTGGTTAGAATGAAGGCTGGAATATGGGCTGGTATTCTCGAGACGTTCCATGAGATACATTAAACAAGATAGCAAAGAAAATCCCGCTATCAACATAATACGATAAAAAATTATATGATGCTGAAACCGCACAGCGTCATCTCATTGTTAAACTCGTAAAAAGTTTATGCGACATTAAGTTTCTGGATTATAAAAAAGTTTTTATTAAATGTTCTTTGATTTTTTTCGTCGGAATTAAAGTGGGAGGGGATTACTGATTAAGCAATTTGAAAAGAAAGTATTTTCCAGAACAAAATATTTTTTACTGTATAGGGGGTCCAAATTTAAAAGAAATGGCAGGGTAGAGGAATGCAACAATGATAGAGAGTGTACTAGTTTTTTTACTATCTCCAGGAAGAGGTGATCGATCATCTAGCAATGAAACTACACACACAAATGTATATATATTAAAACTATTAAGGCAAGATAATAGACAGTTAAAATGTGATTCATTGCTATGAAAACACACCGATCGGGGACGAAATTTATAACTTGACTATTTTATGAATGGTGTGATGTCATTGCAGAAAACAGTGTTGACGGTTAACCTTGCAAAAGAAGAATAATTATCAATTGCAAATATAATAAACAAATAATTGTTTAGTTTTTACTTGTCCTCACCTACTACCGTAGGTATGTAGGGAAAGTATTGCAATCCAAAAACGGGGCTTCAGCATAACTATCCGTTTCGGGTATTTTCATGACGTTCTCAGTGGTTGTCACCATGCTGTCTGATTGTGCCTGTGTGAGTAGCATGCTTGATTCCCGCTGTGTTCACACTTGAGAGTTGAAACTTTGCACAAAACTTGACATAAGGTCAAAGTAATTGTTTTGCCCGAATAATACTTGATAGTATACATCTATCCGAAGTAAATCGCACCAAAAAGTTTCTTTTTCCTACAAAACGTATCATTTTTAAAAAATAATTTAAAATTGCCGTTTTAAAACGGCAATTTTTTTAATTAAAAATTTTGACTTTTAATTATTTTAAATCTGTCGCTCTAAAACTTTGAACATATTTTTAAAGTTTGTTTTGTTGTTCGATACATCGTCAGATACCATAAAGAACAAAAAACAACAAGCCATCAAAATTCCAAAGCATCTTTAATTTTAATTTTTAGTTATTATATATAAATCATATATTTATCAGTGCCACAGGAACAAACAATTCTATGAATATGACGTTATACCACAAAAATTGAAATTAACAAAACTTATATTACATTAATGATATCTTACTATATTTTTGAAATTAATAAACAGTAAAATATGACTACTGGTATATTGGCATCCATGAACATAGAAATCTAGATGAATGACTACCTAATGTAATAAGTTGTTAAGTACCTAATGTAATAAGTTGTTAAGTACCTAATGTTAACTTTTTTAAGGTAATAAGTTGTTTAAGTACCTAATGTAATAAGTTGTTAAGTACCAAATTAATAGTTGTTAAGTACCTAATGTTAAGTTTCAACACCCTAGAAATTGATAATCTAATTCGGATAAAATAGAGCAATTTTTATATTCTGCCAACGACTCGAGATTTTTGAAGTCCGTACTTGAAAAATAAGTAAGTTCGAATCATTTTTTTTACACAAAAAGAAAAATTGAAATTTTTGTGGCCCCCAAGCCAGATTAAATAAAATATTGTAGACAATAATGCAGGAAAGGAAACATTACCGATACGTATAAAACAATTTATCTGTTTTGGGCGAGTCTCGGCAGCCAAATTTAACCTCAGCTTTGCGCCTTCGGCACAAGAAATATGCATTTGCCTTCCTTGCTTATTATTCTATTAGACTGGAATGGACATTATTGCGATGGAGTGTAATCGTCATCCTTAGAGCTATGTTTTGTAAAAAAATAAAATACCATAATAGTAAAACTAATATTTATTCTTGTTAATGCAATTGTAATTCATAGGCTATTATTGAAACAGTAGGTTGACACTTGATATCGATCTCTAATATAATAAAGCTTTTATAATATAAATAAATAGAATTGTATTAGTCTGATGTATTGATACTGCAGGACAAACACCATGTAACTTACAACTATTTACTTACTATTACTTACTACAATACTTCATTTAAATAATATTATTTATTATTATAATGTTTTGATTTACTCAGAGTTCCTTCTGATTAAAAGGTGATGAATTTTCTACGAACGGGCCTGTTGAATTTTCCTCATGCATAACCTTGAAAACCTTGATTTTAGCTGAATCATTGCTTAATCTAGACTTTTCAAAGACATTATCCTTTAGCTTTTCCCCTTTCTAAAATCAGCGCTGCACAACACTTTGTGCACACGAAGGGGCACAACATACACTTCCGATAATTGTTCCGTGTTTTGCTAGAAAATTATAGTATTTCAATTATCGTAAAATAATTTTCCGGAAAGCATAGCTAGATCTAGAGACCTATAGATCGATGTTTTATACATTAAGTATTTGTTAGGAAAGCTCAAATTATATGTTGCTGTTAAGGTAGGAAAGCTGTAACCTATGTTTGCTTTTAAGATAAGAAGGCTCGAACCATATGTTTGCCCTTTAGGTAGAAAAACTTTAAACCTAAGATTGATCATAAGGTAGGAAAGCTATGTTATGTTATCTGTTATGTTATCTGTTAAGCTCTTGCTTGCTTTTTGTCTCTAAATTTTAATTTAAAACTTTCAAAATAATTTTTAAAGTGCTTCATTTGAAACATGAATTATTTACTATTTTATATTCCCAGTTTCTTCCAAATAAACATCTCGACTTTATATTTTATTTTACCGCGGTAGTTAAAAGGCAAGAGAAAAATCGTAAAACTCAATCGAGAGGTTTTAATAGGCAGAGGGTACGCGGCAGGAGACGAGTCCTTTCAATAGTCCTTCCTGTCCTTCTCTTCTTGGATTTTTATTATCCTATATTGCAGAAGGATTCAATTGGTTCATCTTATTTTTTTATTTGTATATTTTCAGCTATGACTAATTTTTTATTCATTTTTCATCGCTTTTTGTGCTATTAACTTTTAAGTAATTAAAATTTTGCCTTTTTATTATTTATATTTTAAGATAGGAAGGGTTATTGTAATTCATTATGTCATGGCCGCTTATTATATCAAATAGATTTAATAAAATA